>JAHKKF010538815.1:6776-19013 GCA_019740295.1 Labeo calbasu | reverse complement strand
TGAGATCCAGCTCTATCAGGTGTGAAGGGTTTGATCTCAGAGCTGAAGCCAGAGCTTTATAACCTTCTTCAGTGATACTGCAGTTTGAAAGTCTACAGAAAATAGATTTAAATAATGGAAATTATAAAATTTCCAAGACAAGTCTTTTCCTCCCCCAAAATCAGTCCTAGGTGTAATAGATATAATGGATTAAAATTAATTACTTTTTTCAAATGGATGAGAGAGAATGGGAACATAAGCATGTTAACTAAACTTAATAAATTGCTACTAATGAATAATTCTAAATGTTCACGATCATATACTTTAAAGTAAGAAAACCTTTCAAGAGACATTAACTAGTGTATGAGTTGCCATTGATCTTCACAAATGTGTGGCGTGTGTGTGTGCACGTGAGAGAAAGAGAGAAACAAACAGACAGTAAAAATAAATAACTGACATCCCAACCACAAACACACTGCATAGTGTTGCTAATGATAACTCACCTCAATTATTATTCTGCATGCACAGAACTACTTTTAGATAAAACCTTAGTTAAACCTTTAGACCGTAAGATCTTTGTTCACCTTCGGAACACAAATTAAGATATTTTTTTATTAAATCCAGGAGCTTTTTGACCCTGCATAGACAACAATGTAATTACCACATTCAAAGGCCAGAAAGGTAGTAAGGACATTGATAAAATAGTCCATGTGACATCAGTGGTTCAACATAAGTTTTATGACGCTCTGAGAATACTTTTTGCGCACAAAGAAAACAAAAATTTTCTTGACAATTTTTCTTCTAAAACAACACTTTTTGTTTAACAATTTCTTCTCTTCTGCATCAGTTTCTGCCGTGGGTTCACAAGAGTACCACGATGCATGCGTCATCAGTATCACACACATGCATCGTGGTACTCTTGTGAACACACATGATTGACACAGAAGAGAAGAAAATGTTGAAAAAAAAAAGTTCTTATTTTTATTTTATTTGCACACCAAAAAGTATTCTTGTAGCTTCATAAAATTATGGTTGAACCACTGATGTCACATGGACCATTTTAACAATGTCTTTACTGCCTTTCTGGGCCTTGAACGTGTCAGTTGTGTCACTGTATATGCAGGGTCAGAAAGCTCTCAGATTTCATAAAAAATATCTTCATTTGTGTTCCGAAGATGAACGAAGGTCTTACAGGTTTGGAAAGATATGAGATTTTCATTTTTGGGTGAACTATCGCTTTAATCTATATTTACTCAACCAGGGTGGAAGAGCACTAGGCCTGGTTTCACAGACAGTGTTTAGACTAAACCAGGATTTGGTCATAGTTCAAGTAATTTTTATAAATTGAAAAAAAGAGAAAAAACATTACTGGTGTGCATCTTGACACAAAACAAAGACACTGGCATGTTTAAAGATCAATCAGTGCAAGTTTCAGCTGAAGCAGCTCAGACTTAAATCCAGGACTAGGCTTAAGCCCACTTCCTGTGATGTTTTCAATTCAGTTTAAATTCCATCTCATGAATTAATATAGTCCTGTTCAAAACCTCATTTCATAAAACCACTTGAAAAGGATATCTAAAACAAATCATTATTTTGGTGGAGCTATTTTTGTCTGTTGTCACACAAACCTACTTTAGTGTCTCCAATTTACACTGTATATTCTTCAGTCCAGTGCAGAGCTGCTCCACTCCTAAATCCTTCAGATTATTATTGTTCAAGTTCAGTTCTTTCAGCTTGGTATCTGATCCAACAACTGTAGCCAGAGCTGAACAGCTTTTTTCTGTTAAGTCACAATCATTTAGCCTATAGGGAAAATAATTCAGATAACAGAATTAGATTTGTTAAACAAAATTATTATTATTATTATTATGATTATTATAATTATTGAATATACTGAGTATAATATACAAGTAAATGTACTGAAGACATTCACAACTGATCTTCATAACTCATTAGTATTTTATGTATTAGTGTCAGGTCAAGTCACCTTTGTTTATATAGCGCTTTTTACAATACATATTGTGTAAAAGCAGCTTTACAGTATTAAACAGGAAAATACTGTGTCGATAATGCAAAAAGACAGTAGTAAACATTCAATTTTCAGTTAAAGTCAGTTCATCATTGATTCAGTGATGTCATCGTCCAGTTCAGTTCAGTTTAAATATTAACTGTGCAATCAAGTAATATTGCCTGAAATTAAGTGTCATTCCACATCCAGCATAAAACCATGAGCAATATGAAAACTGAAAGCTCTGAAAGCTTCACAAAACAGTGAATGTATATTTCTTTATAGACTTTGCCTAAACCAGACTACATACCATGAATCCTGTCCTTGGTCTTTGGTCTGCCATCATAGTGACTCTCATACTACACAGACTGTTGCACTACACCCTGGACTACATTTCCCATGCTCTACCTCACAGATTATGCACACAGCTGCACCCAATCACACACAGCATAAATACGAGATCCCTACTATCATTCAAGGCTGAGTATTTTATTGCGCTTAACACTCTCCTAGTGTTAGCTACATTATGGAGACTCTCCGAGTATTTCCTAGTTTTCCTAGTCTAGTTTAGTCTTGTTCCTAGTCTTGCCTTGTGTTTATCGCTGTCCTTGTGATAGCAACTTTACAGAGCCACTTCCAGGTTTCCTGAGTCCAGTTAAGTCTTGTTTTCTAATCTAGTCATCCGTGTCTTGATCCTAGCCTGGTTATCTCTTCTTGTCTGTTTTCTGCCTGCCCTGGATTTATCGCCTGTCATGGATTTATCCCTTTGTCCTGCCATCTCTGACTCTGTTTGCCGCTCGTTTGAACTATAGACTGTCTGTTTACCCGTCCACCGATAACCCGTTGGCCTCGCCCCTTGGATTACGTTTGCTGCTGATTGACCCTCGCCTGTCCTTGGATTACTCTTGTGTTATGCTCTGTTTGCTGGTGTTGACCCTGCCTGTTTTTAACCATGTCTCTGTTCAATAAAAGCTTGCCAATGAATCAGCCTGCTTAATGTCTCGTTCTCGCCGTTACACTACATTTTTTTTTACCATAAACATAACATAAAACTCAACTGATATACACTATAAATACATAAATATAATACAAACATTTACTTCTCTGTTCACAATAATACTCACAATATTTTAAATATGCATACATTTTAATCAATTACATTATATATAAAATGATACTAATATTATCATGTTTTAATATTCATAAAGGTGATATCTGATTAAAATAACTATTTACGTTTAGCATATTTTTAAGATGAGCACAAAAAATGTAAGTTTATTAAATTACTTACAGTGCTCTTTCGGCAGTTTTGATGACTTCTGATAGTCTTATGAGACACTCATCTGATTTATTGAATTTCTGAAGCTCAAACTCTTTCTGCTCCTGCTCTGATGTCAACAACACAAAGGCCACAGCAGACCACTGGGCAGGTGAAAGATCAGCAGATGAGAGACTTCCTTTGCTAAGGAAGGTCTGAATCTCTTTCACCAGAGTTTGATCATTCAGTTCATTCAGGCAGTAGAACAGATTGATGGACCTCTCTGGAGACAGATTACCTTCTAATTTCTGCTTGATGTACTGAACTATCTCCTCTTTGCTCTGGTCACTGGCATCTTGCTGTGTCAACAGACCTTGTAAGAAAGGCCAATTAGACTCAAGTGACAGACCGAGAAGGAAGCGAAGGAAAAGATCCAGGTGACCATTTTTACTCTCAAGTGCCTTGTCCACTGCAGTCTTGAGCAAATCAATCATGGTTTCATTTTTGTTTTCCTGTTTAGAAAATGCACTTTTCTTGTATTTGTTTAAAAACATATGTGCATAAAGGGCTGCAATAAACTCTTGAATGCTCATGTGAACAAAGCAGTACATGGTACCAAGAATGATCCCTGTTTCCTCCCTAAAGATCTGGGTACACATGCCTGAATACACTGATGCCTTACAGACGTCAATACCACAGGCTTCCAGATCTTCGTCATAGAAGATCAGGTTGTTTCTTTCCAGCTCATGAAATGCAAGTTTCCCCAGTGAAAAGATGGCTTCTTTTCCATCTATTCTGTTGTCTCCATCATACTTTTGATGAGTTTGCTGGATCTGATAGCGAAAAAAGTGTGTGTACATTTGTGTCAAAGTCTTGGGAGTGTCTTCAGTATTTGAAATATACTGCAGCACAGTGGCTGAAATCCAGCAGAAGACTGGGATGTGGCACATGATGAAGAGACTCTTTGAATTTTTTACATGACCAATGATTTCAGTGGCCAGCTTTTCATCCGTGAATCTTTTTTTGAAGTACTCTTCCTTTTGCGCATCATTGAATCCTCTGACCTCTGTTACCCGGTCGATACAATCAGGAGGAATCTTACTGGCAGCTGCTGGTCTGGTGGTGATCCAGATGAGAGCAGAAGGAAGCAGATTTCCCTTGATGAGGTTCGTAAGGAGAACATCCAGAGAAGCTGGTGATGATACATCACACCATCTCCCATTATCCTGAAAGTTAAGAGGAAGTCGACATTCATCCAATCCATCAAGAATGAACAGAACTTTGATCTCTTTCCTTCTTGCAAGGTTCAGTCTTTTTATCTCTGGGAAAAATTGACTTATAAGGCTCTTCAAACTTTGTGTTTCTTGGTCTTTTAAGTTAATCTCTCTTAATGGAAGAGGAAATATGAAGCTGATATCCTGATTTTCTTTTCCTTCAGCCCAATCCAGAATAAATTTTTGCACAGAAATAGATTTTCCGATGCCAGCAACTCCTTGGGTCAGTACAGTTCTGATCTGCTTGTCTTCTTCAGGTGCTTTGAACAAATTTTTACATTCAACCTGTTTCTCTTGTGATTCCTGATGCCTGGAAGCAGCCTGAATGTCTCTTACCTCATGTTCATTATTGACCCGTTTACTACCACCCTGAGTGATATAGAGATCTGTGTAAATTTTATTCAGAAGTGTAGAGTCACCTTGCTTTGCAATTCCTTCAAACACACTTTGATACTTCTTCTTCAGGTTTGATTTAAATTGGCGTTGATTAATGAGGACCAGCTCATCTAAATACACAAACAGAAAAAAAAACAAAAAAAAAAAAAAACACTTGACCCCTTTTTTCTTTCCTTATTTTATAAGTGAGAATATGTCAGATCATTATAATCATCTTACCTTTAAGATCATCTGCAAGTTCATATTGCTTCAATATTTTTAGGAAGTAGAGTGTAATATCAAGAACTGCTTCTTTAATATCACACATGTCTTCTAAGAAGTCCTGCACAAAGTATTGGGTGTTTTCCTTTTTTAATATTATTTTAAACTTTTCCAGCTCATTCTTCAGAAATACTATTATTTTGTTCTCAAGCTCCTAAAAACCAAAGTATAAAAAACAGAGTTGGGTACAACAATAACTGCTAAAATATTTGTCGGGCAAACGTTTCCCAGGTCAGTCTGAGCACCCATGGTAGGCCTACGCACAGTGCATACAGCTGTACACCTGCCGGCACCACTGCCTATTGTAATTTCAAAATGTTGCACTCGACATATTTTAGTCTGGCATTATAGTTTGGGAAAAGTTCAACAAGTGAATGTGTACAAGTTTGTCACAGTAACACTAATATAAGTAAAAATAAATTACTCATCAAAATGAGATCATCTGCTGGATTAAGCCATGTCGGCATTACAATTCAAGGTTTATTCCTGATGTTTTGTTGATATTGGGAGTGTATACAAAAAAAGCACTTGTGTAATTTTTCAGTCAACATTAAATTAATGAAAAAACTATTAGTTACATGTAATTGCAAACATAATGATGGTTTTATTTAACAGTTTGAGGTAACTTAGTAAATCAGAAGCAATCATGTCTCTTTTCCTGCAGACAGCAACACAACACGTGTAGATATGAAAACTGAATGAAAAGAGGTTGTTTTATAAGTTATTTCTCTACTAGCATGCAAAAATAGTCCAGTATTGCAGGGATGTGGACATATGTGAACACTAATAACTAAAATCCTAGGGTAAACTGTGTGGACAGTATTTAACTGTAATTTTTAAACAAATAAATATACACATTTTACAATATATAAATATATATAAAAAGATATAAATATAAAAATTGATTTTTTGAAAATATTTTTTTTTCCCTTACCTGAAAAATCCAGAAAAGATTTCCTGTGACATCCTTTTTAAAGCGGCAATTCTGGAAGTCTGAATTCTCATATTGAATCCTGTTAGCAAAATAAATTTGGCCACTGTTCATTGTGAATGAAATAAAATATGACATTTCTAATACTAGAGAAATGTAATAGATTTTTTTTTTTTTTGTGCAAATGGTAGGTAGATAAGAAACTTCAATATGTATACAAGACCATTTTCAAGATCAGTATTATCAGGGTCTGTTTACACCTGGTCACTTCCTGCATTTTTTTCTGATCAGATAGCTATCCGATCATGAAAATACTAATTTAAATCTGATCAGTTAAACCACTTCAAGAGGTGGTCTGAGATTCATGAAAATAAACTAATTCTGTATTGTCAATTACAGTACTAATACTGTAAATGACAATATGGTAATAATACTGTAAATTACACAGTAAAGGTTATAAGGTACTGTAAATGAAAATACAGTAATAATACTCTAAACAATTTTGCAGTAACTTTCTGGCATCCAGTAAAGTTTACAGCAAATTATTTTACAGTGTAGCTGAGTATCTCTTCAGCAAGCTGATGTGCAAACTTTCGCAAATTAAACTGAAATTGCAGATGGTCAACACACACCATCATCTTCAATAAAAGTAGCAAAATGTAGCGAGACTAAATTATGTAACGATTGCTGATGCTGCACTCTCTCATAATGAGATCTTTGATCTTGAAATTTTCTGATGATCAATAAAATGTGCATATCTGCTGCTTTTGTTGATGTGATGAAATGCATGAAGTGACTAGGTGTAAATAGGCCCTCAGAGTTTCATTTCCGATGGGGTATTTTTTATTTCATAAAGGCATGCAAATGTCCTTAATCTTTTCATCCTGACCTCAGATGACAAAACAAATGTTGTCGTCTTGGGTACATAAGTATTTCTCATGAACCTTTAGGCTGATATGATACAGAGTATTTTAACACTTGCAAAGTACTAAATTTGCTTCAAAAGACACAGTGTACACCATTTCAAAAGCAATTTATATGTTATAGATTATTTAGTACCTGACAAAAATTAATTATGCATTATGATATAGTCAATTATTTATGTAGTAAATTAAAAGGTAAACTGTGGTATCTAAAAGTTTGTGTTCCCACCTGTTGAGAAGAAAAGATGCCAGTGCTACATCACTCTTAATTTTCCTCTGTGCTTTTAGTCTTTTCCACCGTGTAAATTCTGCACCAATATCTACTGTGGTCTTCTGTCCTTTGTCACTAAATCACACAAAACAAAACAAAAAAAATCACATGGAAACAGCTTTGACTGGTTAATTTTTCTAGACACTAAGCTGTATACATTTGAGCCTGATATTTCCCTAATGACACTCTCAGTCCCTGAGCAGAACCTGATTGTACCAAGTACGACATGTTCCTGGATCAACATCTTTGCTGACCCAGCAACAACACTGTGATTAAACAATCAGATTTGAAAAAAACAGTTTATAGTTTTTTTGTATTTTTTTGTGAAATTTAGGCTTACAATCAGTGTTTGGTGCTTGTACATCAATGTCATTCATATGTAATTTCCTATAATTTTTTAATTAATATGTTGTTCCAGAGTCAACAAAATATGTTGACCCAGGAACACATCTATCTCAGCAAAATCAGGACGTGCCTGTCCCTGACATCTGCACATGCTCTCTCTAGTCCTCCTCAGAAATGTGCACTTCCAAAATGGAAAGGTTTATGGTCATTAGTCCATTTAGTCGCTCAAATTTATATTTATATATATCAATTTTGACCTTGTTACTGACTCCTAATGTTGAAGAAACACATGAAATACCTTTTGGAAAAAGATGATTTTTCCTCACTTAAGTTTGGTGGTATATCATCTTTTGACTGGTGGCTCTTCACAGACACAGAGCTGTTAACATCTGAGTCTGATCTTTCCCTAATGACACAAAAAGCAGAAAGAGAGAGTAGAACAATACTTTACTTCAGAAGATTCAACAGCCTTATTTCAAAAGATTTAATGCAAGCGCATACAGTATAGCCAGGAATTTGTCCTTCTCATGGAATACACTAATTTCGTCTTCATTTATATCATAACATTTGTTTTAAATGTTTCAAAATCCCCAAATACTATATTTTCAAGTAAATTAGTACAGTAGATTATCAGTAAATTTACATTGTGGACATCTGTCTAGACAGTTGGAAATGATTTTTAGTATTTGTTACCAACCTTTGACTAACACGTAATATTTTGGAGAAACAAATGTAATACCTTTTGGCAGAGGATGTTTTTTTCTCACAAAGGTTCGGTGGTATATCATCTTTTGACTGGTGGCTCTTCACAGACACAGAGCTGAAAATACCTGACCTGGATCCTCTATGAATATAAACTTGCATTATAATAACTAGATTTGAACATCATCATTGAATACATTGAGTATTAGTTCACCATTTAATATCATAAAATTTGACCTCTGTCTAGACTTTTTTTAAATGATTTTTATTAGTCTTTGGTTACTAACAACTTTTAATTTTGAAGAAACATGTGAAATACCTTTTGGCAGATGTGTTTTTTTCACTGACGTTCTGTGGTATATCATCTTTTGAACAGTCACTCGTCACAGACACAGAGCTGTTTGCAAAAAAATAGACAAATTTTTCTTCTTCATTTAAATCATAATATTTATTTCAAATGTTTCAAAATCCCCAAATATGTAATTTCCAGACTAACATTAGATTTAAATTGTGGACTTCTGTCTAGACAGTTGAAAATAATTTTTAGTCTTTGGTTAATAATCTTTAATGGTGGAGAATAACATGTAATACCTTGTATTAGAAGATGTTTTTATCTCTCTGAAGTTTGGTGGAATATCATCTTTTGAACTGTCACTCCTCACAGACACAGAGCTGGACACATCTGAGCCTGATCTTACACTAATGACACAAAGAACAGAGAGAAAAACACTTTATTAGAGAAGGTTAATTAGTCTCATTTAAAGAGATTTAATGTAATTACATGCAGTATAGCATGAATTTGTGGAGCACATTGAAAATTTTACATGATAATATTTGTTATACCAGTTTCACAATCCCAAAATCCTTTATTTCACTGTTGTGATATCAGATGTTAGCCTCACGTGAGGCACCACTAAACGTAGTGGATTTTAGATTTAAGAAGCACCAGACGTGTAATGGTTTTGGACTTAAATATTCAAATTAATATTAATATAAATACTTAGTATTGGTCATACTATTTTATCATTATGGAAGACTGATAAATAAATAAGAATGACACAAATTAGGGGAAGTTGTAGTCTGACCAATCTGAAGGATTTGTGAGATACTGTTAACTTGTAGAGCCTCTTACTACATCAACACAAGGAAGACACAAGTGTAATAAAAGGGGTTTTATTAACAAAGGGATAGACAAGAGTAACTAACAACTACTAAACAGATATAATGAATGGATAAAGTGTAAAAGATTGATAAATCAGAATCAGAAAGAGCTTTTATTGCCAAGTATGCTTGTGCGTACAAGGAATTTGTTTTAGTGTCATAAGCTTCCAGTACACAGAGACAGCAACAACATACAGACAATAAACATAAGATGAGAAAAAAATACACATATGTAAATATAAATAGACAAAAAATAGATGTAAATAAATGTTTTAGCAGCTCCTGTGATAGTTTGAACTTTCTTAGCTGGCAAAGGAAGTACAACCTTTGTTGGGCATTTTTTACAATGGAGTTGATGTAAGTGACCCACTTCAAGTCCTGGGAGATGAGAGATCCCAGGAACTTGAATGTCTCCACTGTAGCCACAGTGCTGTCCATGATGCTGAGAGGGGTGAGTGCAGGGGGGTTTCTCCTAAAGTCTATGATCATCTCCACTGTTTTGAGAGTGTTAAACTCCAGGTTGTTTTGACTGCACCAGACAGCTAGCTCTTTAACCTCCTGTCTGTAGGCAGACTCTTCACCATCCTGAATCAGTCCGATGAGTGTGGTGTCGTCTGCAAACTTCAGGAGCTTGACAGAGGGGTCTTCGGAGGTGCAGTCATTGGTGTAGCGGGAGAAGAGCAGTGGAGAGAGAACACATCCCTGAGGAGTGCCAGTGTTGGTGGTGCGGCTGCTTGACATCAATTTCCCCAGTCTCACCAGCTGTTGCCTATCTGTCAGAAAGCTGGTGATTCACTGACAGATAGAGCTAGGAACAAAGAGCTGGTTTAATTTGGTCTGGAGGAGCGTAGGAATGATGGTGTTGAAGGCCGAACTCCACAAACAGGATCCTCACATAAGTCCCTGGTTTGTCCAGATGTTGCAGGATGCAGTGCAGTCCCATGTTTAAAGGGGATGGTTTCTTGTAGTTTGTGATGGCTTTCAGACCTTTCCACACTGAAGCTGGTTCGTTTGAAATGAACTGATTTTCTAACCTTTTTGCGTAGGTCCTTTTAGCCACTCTAATCTCCTTATTTAGTGTGTTCCTGGCCTGATTGTACAAGACTCCATCCCCTTTTCTGTAGGCATCCTCTTTGGCTTGACAAAGAGTCCCAAAGTTGCCCGTGAGACACAGAGTGATATGCATTCCTAATTGTGGTGTGACAGTGGTCCAATATATTACTGTCTCTGGTGGGACATGTAACATGCTGACTGTATTTGGGCAGTTCACGGGAGAGATTTGCTTTGTTAAAATCCCCAAGTATGATTAAAACAGAGTCCGGGTGTTTTTGCTCAGTGTCTGCGATCTGATCGGTGAGTTTCTGTAGAGCCAGGTTCACATGAGCTTGAGGTGGAATGTAGATGCTCACGAGAACCCAGACAGCACACGTATCCGTTTTTAACTCTGTCCCCAACTTCTCTCGGCTAATCTCGTTGACCGCCACTTGTAGCCATGGTTTAAGTCAAACACACCTATTCAAATATGCTGGTTTGCTCTTCAAGAAACATTTCTGATTATTGTCAATGTTGAAAACAGTTCTGCTGCTTCATATTTTTCAGGATTTTTTGATGAATTATTTTTTTTTTAAATTACAGCATTTATTTGAAACACAAATGTTTACTCTAACGTTTGATAATGATAAGATATTGATAATAATTTAATGTTTCTTGAGCAGCAAATCAGCATATTAGAATGATTTCTGAAGGATCACGTGACACTGAAGCCTGGAGTAATGATGCTGAAAGCTTTGATAACAGAAATTACACTTCACAATATATTCGCATAGAAAATCGTTATGTTAAATTGTAATAATATTTCACAATATTATTGTTTTTACATTTCTTGTTGACCAAATAAATGCAGCCTTGGTGAGCAGAAGAGACTTTTTTATGTAGTTTTTTTTTTATGAATTTACTAACTTTTAAAAGGTAGTGCAAATTACAGTTCCTCCAAATGAATGTTCCTTCCACTTAAAGGGATAGGTCACCTAAAAATGAAAGTTTTGTGATTAATTACTTACTCCAGTGGTTCCCAAACTTTTTCTGCCGGCTTGAAAAATTCAAGGCCCCCACCCCCTTCATTTACACATAAACATAAACACAATTTCAGAAGGAATTATTGGAAATGTAATAATTATTACAATTATTATAATTCAGTGTGTGACAATTTACTGAAAAAAAAAAAACCTAGTTACTAGGAACTAGTTACTTTTAGAGTAGAAACATTAAAAGTAGAGCAGGCAGCTTTACTATGTAATGTTTTTTTTTTATTATTATGTTACAGCATTCATTGTTTTTTAAACAGATTTTCTCAATTTTCTCATATTTTTATGTCTTTGTTGTAGTTGCGATCTCTGAAGTAGATTCATCATCTACCATCTATCTATGTTTACCTGGCACTTGTGGTCTTTTCCAAAACTTGTCCATGCTTAGATCAGAACTACTATGCGTCATTCATTCATAATTTTACTCGGCTAACAGTTCTCATTTCTGATATCAATTGCACCATCTAGTGGTCTGTTATTTTACGACAAAGTACAACTGATAACAGAGAGCTGCAGCGGGTCGTCTGAAATTCATATTTTTGTGTAAAATTATTTACATGTGGCAAGTAGCCGTATAATAAGCAAGATAATTTAACAGTGGGGTCTTGTATCACCCTAAAAACGTTTCTTTTTACATAAAAATC
>JAHKKF010538813.1:15817-54214 GCA_019740295.1 Labeo calbasu | reverse complement strand
CTGATGGACTGGAGTGGTGTGGATTACTTGTGGATTATTGTGATGTTTTTATCAGCTGTTTGGACTCTCATTCTGACGGCACCCATTCACATCCATTAATGAGCAAGTTATGGAATGACACCCTAATCCGTAATGGTCTACAGGTGAGCAAATTTACAGCCAACTTTAGTGTAGTTGTTGTCAGATCTGCACATTTTTGCCACAAAAACAAATGATTTCAGAGTTTTACACTGAAATGGAAAAACAAAACACTGAATTTTTAACATAATGTTAGCGTGTTCTTACTCGTGACGGTTCCAGAGCGCAGACGTCGCTGGGTTTCTGTAAGCGCATGTGATCGGAGCTGTAGTATTTGTTGTGTTTCCATTGTTGTGGTGAATGTGACTGAGGCTGCTGGGACGCAGGTAACGCCAGGTGCATCATCACCATCCCACCTGCTGATGGGGGCGGAGCACCTGCGCACACACACACACACACACACACACAATTACACAATGCCTCCAACATCATTTACAACACAGAATGTCATCATACACAGCCCTGAATAGTTCATTTCCTGCTGGTGTGAAAACTGTTTTTTGCAATTGTATTGTATTGAGATCTGTATGTGCACCGAGTTTCATATGTATACGTGCAAGTATGTGCGGGATATACATCAAGTTTTCTGACTGCGTTCTAGGGGGCGCCATAGAGTCCCTGTGCCACATCTGGATCCCGGTCTCTGTGACGTCTTATTGACCACAGATTCCAACGTGTGTGCCAATTTTCAAGAGTTTTTGAGCATGTTAAGGCCCCCAAAAAGCCCCTGACAGTCGAGAAAAAAAAAACAAAAACATAATAATCCTTAGAAGAACAAGAGGGCCATTCGCGCCTATGGGCTTGGGCCCTAAAAATTTGACTTGAAATAAAATAAAGGTAAACTGAAATATTTAAAATATATAAATGTATTTCCACTAGTTGCCAAGGCAGCATTTTTACATTTTCATTTAGTTTAACTTGAAGTACTAAAATAAATGTAACTAACTGAGCTAAAATAGCTATATAAACATACAAAACTAATATAAAAATGGAAAGAAACAACAAAATTACTGAGAAAAATTAAAATCTATTTAAAAATGATTACTATAATGGTATATCAATGAGATAGATAGATAGATAGATAGGATGGGGAACTTACGGAAATTAAATGGATTACACATTAAGCACATTAACTCTGAACACTGCAGTGAATCAGAAGACACGCATCCAGACGTCTCATGGAGTCGACACTCGAGAGCCGTTCAACACGAGAGTAAAACAGCGCAGAAGAGCCACAACAGCTCTGAAAGGACGTTCTTTCTCTCGCCGCCTAATCCTCCAATCAAATTAAACCACAAGACGCTTAAGAAGGGGAACAGAAATCTAATTTGAGTATTTGAGGAGCCCTTCCAGCCTCCTCTTTTAATTAGTTATTAAAGACGAGCGACGGAGAGACGCCACGGAGCGATCAGAGAGAAGCCATTCACGTTAATGGAGGACACGTCGACGGCAAATGAGGATCGCAGGAGCCGTGAAGGCCTTCTTTAAGAGATAGCCGTAACCGCGAACAAAGCGGCGCAGGAATTACTTTTTAATTACCACCCGTATCTGTTCAATAATGGGATTGTTGGGAGCAGAGAGTGTCATTTCAATTAGCACCTTTACGCCTCGCAGGAAACGGCACGAGACCGAAGGTCACGGCGACGAAACGATACGCCGATCCGCTGCCGCTCGTGATCTCCAGACGTCCTTTGTGCAGACGCGCGCTCTAACTCCAACGAATGAAGAAAAGACGAGTCTGAGCGCATTGTGCTGCGATCGGGGTGAGATTTGGGGTGGATCTGTGTCAGGACGAGCGCTACTGACAACACCATCATTAAGAGTTCAGGAATAGAGCACGAACGGTTAGATCACACACTTCAAACCTCTCAACTCAATCAAACGACTGTCATCAGGACCAGCGTTGGGGTAACGCACATTACGCAATCAGATTACTTTTTCAAGTAACTAGTAAAGTAGCATTAGTTTCTAAATTAGCAAGAAAACATCTAAGAAACTTTTTCAAATAAGTAGCATCAGTTACATTGTTTCCTCTGTATTGACTGACAGCTCTCATGTTGCCATGTTGAGAGAAATCAGACGTACAGAGGCGCTGTCTGTAGTTCAAGACTAAATGTGAACATACATGAATTCATCTCACTCACAAAAAACAGATTGAGTATTCGTCAAACTGAATTAAAACTCAAGGATATGACGCAAACCTGCAATAATAAAATGTTAAATAACACAAATATGCTTTATGTCTTTAATCCCATTTTATTAACCAGTGTCTTTGCTGCTGACTTTAAATGATCCAGTTTAACCACACTAATAAGCAAAAATTACTTTAGATAAACTAACATTTGTTTTTCACTGTTTTGTTTTTTTTTTGCTGAAGTGTGCTGAACTTGCATTCTACTGTACAGACGTGAATTTGCTTTTCCTTTTGGGTGTAAAACAGCTTTTACATTTGCTAAAAATAGAACTTTTATATTAAAAACAAACAAAGAAGCCCTGATTTAAAAAGTGACGCAAAAGTAAAGTAACGCATTACTTACCATAAAAAGTAACTAAGTAACATAATTGGTTACTTTTTTGGGGAGTAACGCAACATTGTAACGCATCACTTTAAAAAGTAACTTTCCCCAACACTGATCAGGACACGTGCGGCGTTTACCAAGTTCTGATGACTGATGATTTCACTACTAGAAAACAAACTTAAACTGATTTATTATGACTATTGTCTTTTTGTAGCTTTATTATTTTATTCAATCTGTTTCATAACTGACAAATTTTGCAACATTAAAACTGTCATCAAATTGAATTAAACCAACATTAAACCATAGTATAGTTAACTAAAACTAAAACCATTAAAAAAAAAACCTTTTTTTTTTTTTATACTTGAAATAAATGTTACTGAAATTTAAAAAAAAGAAACTCCGCTAGTTGTCATGGCAACATTTCTCATTTTGACTTTGTTTGATTTTTACTAAAACTAACACTCAATTAAAAATGTATTAAAATTATATACATCTATAAAACAAAATGATTAACACACTGAATTAAACTGTGAAATTAAAATTTAAAATATGAAAATAAAAAATGTTTAAAATATGAATAAATTAAATAAAACCTACAACGATCTCTCAATGATACTAAAACAAGACGGCATTGAACTGAATTGATCTGAATACTTACTCTACTGTCAACTGAAACTGAATTTATAATTGTTTAATTTTACAGTTATTTTTATCATCATCACGGTGAAGCTGCTTTCAAATAATCTGTATTGTATAAAGCACTATAACAATAAAGGTGACTTTATTAAACAACAGCTAAAACAGCTGAAATATGAAATGTCACTGTTCTTACAGTTATTTTGGAATAAACACTTAATGCACTAATTTCAGAAATATACTTTGGTATAATAAATAGAAGATTAATTATAATGTTAGGTGTAAAAATAGAATTGCATTGGTTGTTGTGTTCTCAATAGTGTCAGTAATATTTAATTAATTTAACTTGAAAAATGTGTCATGATTAAGTGTAACTGGAACATGAATTTACTCATTTCTGATCAAGGAGAAAATGAAGCAGCTGATGCAGGATTTGTTTGACCTCGACTGGACTGAAATCTTCTGCTAATACTGCGATGTTTCCCATCATCCGTACGTCAGAAGAGCAGAGCTCTGGAACATCCCAGTCTGAAAGCAGAGCGGAGAGCACAGAGGAAGAGCCGTATGGGTGCCGGCGGGCGGCCGTACCTGAGCACTGCTGGGCGGGAATCTGTTGCGAGCCGCAGGGTGGCGAGGTGCGGTGGAACGGCATCTGCTCCGCTCCTGGAGGAGGCAGGAACCCCACGGAGGAGCTGAGGAGACAAACACACGCAAACCCTTCAGCACGTCGGCCACGTTCAGCTCGGATCGGTACAGGTGCGGATCGTCAGTATTCACAGCGCCGGAGCGGCTCTGGCGCTTTAATAAGGACACGAGCCGTGTGACGCAGCTGCGAGGAGACGTTCGCCCATCTGCGAGCCGCTTCATATGAAGGATGTGCTGCGCTGAGATCGCTCTCCTCACGGGACCCGCCGCGTTATATTAAGACCAGCTGCATTTCTGGCCTTATAAATCATCTTGAGCGTGGCCTACTAAAGTCAAAGTCCCGGGAGACGACCAGAGCGAGCGAACGACCTCTTCCTTACCGCGCACACAGAACTAACCCGTTTAACCTGTACGGATAGAGCCGCTTCACACCTCGATGAAACCGCTCTCATTTTGAGTTTGTAGCAGAAGATTAAATCAGTCTAAAGAAAATCAGTATGAATTCACCTGTTTTTTACAACTCCAAACACTTAACGCGCTTCAGAATTATTATTCCATCCATTTTCAGTTTTACACCGGCGGATCATCACAATATTGTGTGCTTTTCATCCTAATGATGACACTTTCCAAATCTGTTTTGTAAACTGGAACACATACATGTTTTATTAAATTCCCCATCCCTGAATGTCACTGTAATGTTGACATTTACGCATTTGACAGATGCTTTATTCCAAAGTGACTTGCGTTGCATTTAAAGTGCAAATTTTGTTCATGCATTCCGTGGGAAAAGAACCTGTGACCTTGGTGTTGCTAGCGCAATGCTACAAGAATGAGGACAATTTCAAACCTTTCTTCATATAAAATATATCTGGTTAAAAAAAATATATAAGGAAAAAATCTGATTCCAATTTTTCTGATAAAATTGGGATTTAAATGCGAGAATTTCAGGTTTGCTCTGCTTGTTTGTAGGGATGCACAATTTGGACTTTTGTGATTAGATATTAATATATTTTATATTTCATTTTTATTATATATACAGCATTAGGTTTTATTTTTTCGCTCATGTATGATTTGAAATAAAAAAAAACTCAATATCTTAAACAGTAAAAAGTAAATGCAGTAATAACATGGTTATATACAAAACCCAATTTTTTTTCACATTCACTCATTAATGATAACGTAATCAGATACAATATGATTTTAGCTTAAAAAATACAATTATGAATGTTTTATAAAATAAAAATTCTTCAGGTCAAAAATTCTTAATTTAGCAGGAATGTGAAAATAGTCTAATATGGCTATAATCTAATATTCAAATTAGATTAGATAAATAATTACTACTAAAAAATAACTACATAAAACCAAAAAAGAATAAATATTACTATTGAAATATTTTACTGTAAAATAAAAATAAAAATCACATATTTAAGAAAAGAGTTAAAAGTACTGAAGGTCGGCTCATGTTTTATTCCCAAAGGCATATTAAAGGAACCCAAAGTTGATATAACCAAAAAAAAAAACCACAGTGCTGCGCTTCACTCTGAAACACACAGCATGTATGTTTAGTTTATTTTTTATTAAATCACAGCCTTTGCACATCAAGCCAAATTGCAAATTTTTTTTGTATTTCTGTCGTTTCTATAAGATCTGAATCAAACACACATACATCGTCCAGGTTCACGCCTGGTCAGTGTAAGTGAATGAGCGCACGTACCTGACGTGGTTCTGCTGGTTGGGAGGTATGATGCTGTAGTACACCTGAATGCTGGAGGCAGGAACGGGAGCGTGGCTGATGACGGGCTGCTGATACGTCTGCTGCGGCACGGACACCTGACACACAAAACACGCCCGACGCTCATCAACACGGGAATTAAAGCGCTCCTCACGCCACAGCTTTACAGTCGCTAATGCGCTCTAATGAGGACGTCCATTAACTCCACCGACAGACTCATTACGCGAACGCGCCGCTCACCTGATAAGACGGCACTGATGGATACTGGACCATCATGCCCTGCATCTGATTTCCCATATTGCTGTGCTGGCCGCTGACCAGCGTCTGATTGGGCGGCGGCTGCATCATGTTCTGGTAGTTCTGCTGCTGATTTGGCATCACAGTTTGGTAACCTGAAGAAACGCACAGAAACCACTGAAAACACGACAACAGGAGAACTACAACGGCAACACGCGAAACAAAACAGAAGAAATGTGACTGAAAAACCCAATAAATCATTTACCGTTCACTGAACGAAACTAAATCATCCTGTTAAACAATAAACTCTGTTTACCCTCAACAATTTACCCTCATAATGCAATATACATAAAACAGAAATATAAACATTAAAAAAAAGCATAGTTTTTAGTAAGTGAAACTCAATCACACTTTTTTTCAGATTTTTATATATATAATAGTTTAAAAAAAAATACATATATATATATATAAATGTCATCAGGTCAAAAATCTGGTCATTTTGACCCAGTTATGCACAGAGTCCCAGTAGGAGTTAAAAATACCTTCTGTTAAATTATCTATGAAGTTATATTAGTGTCAAAAAACACTTTTCCCCATCTCTCACACACTTTTGGAACTGAATTTTGTTGATAAACTTAAAAATGTATAAATGAAACATTGCAGAATGAAAAATTTATCTTTTTTTTTTTTTCATCTGAAAGTTTATGCAGTAAAATTAATTTATTTTTCATAGTAAAATTTATGTTGTTCTGATGTTGTTTTGTTAGAAATAAATATGTAGGTTTCATAAATTCAAATATTTTTTGATCCATTATGAGCTACGAATTTAATTAAATTAATTCTATTGATTCCAATCAGGTTAATATACAAGTCATTTTCAGATTATATGTTCTTGGAAATTTCGTACAATTATATATTCAAATAAACATTGTAATCAATATGACAAAAATATACATATATTTAGCATCAGTTTTTTGTTAATTGAAATAAAAAAACAAAAAAGCAAAATTACATTCAAAACTGATTTCTTTTTCACATTCACTCATTAATGATAATTTAATCAGATACGATATGGCTTTAGCTGGGAAAAAAAAAAAAAAAAAATCATCAAATAACAATTCTTCAGGTCCAAACGGAGCAGGAATGTGAAACAGTACACAGACAGTAAATGCATTATGAGTGTCATTTAAATAAAAGTGTCTGTAGATCAGATCAGGACTGACATGATGAGCACAGAGGATCAACACGGAGCTCAAATCTCGGAATTCACATTCGTGTCGTCATGAAGTTCCTCAATTAGAGCAGAAGGAGCTAATGACACCCTCACTAGCTAAACGCTTTAAATCACTGGTGCTCTCACCAAACCAGCAGCGTTAAATTGCCTCTCATTATCCGAAGGCACGCGCTCCCCGAATGACAGCAGCTTACACGACGCCTGCGACGTCACGTCTGCGTGCGAGCGTAAGAACAGGTGCAGGAAGCGGGATCATTTGCATCGGTGTCAAGGTTATCGGGGGAGCGCGTAACCCCTCGACGCTATCAAACGCCTCTCTGCGGAGGAGCTGCCGCCCTGCGGGAGGCGTGCGGAGGGCGGAGCGGGCCGTTTTCAATTTCTGCCGGCTTTCGGCCAAAGGGACGGCAATCAATTTAGCCCAGATGAGAGCAGAAGTGGGACAAAGGAAACGGACGGCCCGCGGCGAGGAGACGGCGAACGCGCGCTATTTTTAGTTCTATTCTCTCACCTCCACTGAGGAGCAGAGCATGATGGGAGTATAATATTAAACACTCCAGCTGAGCGAGCAGGTAGAGAACAGGAGAACATGGTTGTTACTGGATTCAGCGCAGGTTTGCAGAGTCAGGAACATCTGAAGGGTTTTTATTTCTGGGGCAAATATCATCGATACACACAGCATTCACACATTACTACCACATGTTCCTTTAAGATGCAAATGAGGTGTAGAAATACATTAGTCACATCTGTGTACTTTTATTAGATTAGTGATGTCAAACGATTAATCACATCCAAAATAAAAGTTTTTGTTCACATAATATATGTGTGTATTGTGTATATTTATTACGTATATATAAAGACACACATACAGTATATATTTAAAATATTTACATGCATATATTTATATTCATATAATTTATATTAAATATAAATGTATTTAATACATAAATATGACATATTTTTCTTATACATACACATGCATGTGTTTGTATTTATATACACATAATAAACAGCATATACACACATGTATTATATGAACAAAAACTTATTTTGGATGCAATTAATCGTTTGACCCTACTATTAGAGATGAACTCTTGTGACAGATTAAACCCAACAGAAACCAGATCTCATCTGACGAGGGTAAATCAGCTTTTAAACGAGTCTCATTCAATCAGAATCAATCTAAATTCTGTTTTTAACATCAGTTTCATGAAGCTGATTTACACTGATTCTTTTGATATGAATCATCTGATCATGTGATTCTTTTTAAGAAAATCAAATGAGACGAGCAGCTTTAATTTGTACCATGTTACACAAACACAGACATTTCCATATGATTATTTAATACATAAAACATTTTAACATTAAATATCCTGACAAAAAAAAAAAACTACCAGTAAAAAATATGATTTTTTAGGATGTTTATTAAGTTGTTTTTAAAAGTCTCTTGTGTTTGCCATATTTATTTGATCAAAAAAACAGTAAAAACAATATTATAAAATATGATGATTGTTATTATCTTTTTTTTTTTTTTTTTTTAATAAACACTACCATTCTAAAGTTTGGAGTCAGTACAATTTAAAAAAATCTATACTGTTATTCATCAAGGATGCATTAAATTGATCAAAAGTGCCAGTAAAGACATTTATAATGTTACAGTAGATTCCTATTTCACATAAATGCTGTTCTTTTGAACTGTGAATCCTGAAAAACAAAACGTATGACTGTTTTCAAAAACATATTGGGCAGCACAACTAATAATCATAAATGTTTGTTGAGCAGCAAATCAGCATATTAGAATGATTTCTGAAGGATCATGTGACACTGAAGACTGGAGTAATGATGTTGAAAATTCAGCTGTGATCACAGGAATAAATTACATTTGAACAGATATTCACATAGAAAACAGCTGTTTTACACTGTAATAATATTTCACAATTTTTACTGTATTTTTGATCAAAAATAAATGCAGAGTTGGTGAGCAGAAGAGACTTCTTTCACAAACATTAAAGTAAGTACTAAAGACATAACACAATCTGCCAGTAACTGACCCAAAAAAGAGAATCGTGTTCAGCATTTTATTCAAACAGCACAGACACTGAGGGTTTAATGTCGTGTGACCATCAAACGCATCGTGTGACTCGCAGACGGATCCTGCAGAGACGAGTTATCGAGGAGGAGTGAGGGGCTGGAAAAGAGACCGGTTCACTGTGAGAATCGTAGGGCGTCTCAGACAGTGCCTCGGCCCCGCATTCAGCCGCTCCGACAAACAAAACGCCGGCATTCGTCCCGTTCCCGTCAGCGCTTCCAAACCTCACGCATCCGCTTGCGGATATTCGCGGCTTCACGAAAACCTTCTTCAATTCAATCCAGTCAAACATCTGTCGCCGCACACAGGACGCTGAAGAGAACAATACGGCTGAAACAAAACGTGTATTGTGTGTGTTAAAGGGCCAAACGCCTGCCTCGCTGTAATTAGCTCCGGGCTGTGATCTGCTCCTGCGGTGCTGCCTCATTTCCTGAGACAATCACTCTGTGTGTGTGTGTGTGTGTGTGTGTGTGTGTGTGTGTGTGTAGCACAAGAGAGAACAACCAAACAACAAAAACACAGAGTGTGGATAAAGAACGAGAGCGCGGAGCCACGACTCAGTCATTAACACAATCTACAATCAACAGGAGCTCAAGAAAACGCCCTCCTGATGCAGCGCCGGATGAGAACGTGTGTCAGTGTGCTGATAACAGATCAGCGCTTCATACAGTCCTGTGCTAAAGTCACATCACACGCCTCTTTCTGTCTTTAGCTTTAGTGAGCCAGCACAAAACATCAGTTCTAGACTCTCAAACATTCCTGATCTTCAATAATCCACTGAGATTGTGATGTGAACCAGGAAAAGGTCGGATCTCGCCATCACCACTATAGTTTATCTGGGACAGAAACTACTGAGACTAAAGCCCAAATACACAAGAAGTTTATATGAAATATATATTTTCCAAAACATGTTTTACTCTAAAAGTGTGAGAAAATTGAAGCCATGAATCTAATCAAGCCGTGTTCCGAATTTGAGGCTGATATCTCAAAACATGAGCTTTCGGTCAGATTTTGTTTTGCTTCCGTACCAAACCCTTCCAGCAGAGCAATGTCCATGATTTTTTTTTTGTGTGTGTTCACATAGCAGGGGTCAAAATGTTTTGTACCATTTTTGTAACAACATAAAAAAAATGAGTGAACAGCTCCAGAGAGTTAAAAGGACTGTGATGTATCACGTGCTGGCTGCTGTTCATTGTGTTGTTTTCACTCTCGCGTGTCGTCGTGTGTCTCATGTGCAGTGATTTACCTGTCTGCTGTGCGTGTGCGGGAGGCATCTGACTCTGAGCGCTGTACGGCACTGAACCCACGGGTCGGTACGGCTGTCCAGACACCGGATACTGGCTGGGCGAACAGTAACACGCCGGCATCTGTGACGAGAACAACATACAGTAAACACCTCCATGTGACGCCTACAATCACTGAACTCATCACAGCCGCAGTGTGTGATTTCTGAGGGACCAAGGGCCCGTCCCAATATCCGGTGCAGGCCACTTGAGGTCTGAATAATAGCAAAGCCCTGAACACACACTACATCTACACTATCTCTGATAGAAACTAAAGTGAGCTGTCAGACAATTAATCACAATCACATGCAAAATAAAAGTTTGTGTTTGTGACCCTGGAGCACAAAACCAGTCATAAGTATCATTTGTATATTTGGAGCAACAGCCAACAATACACTGTATGGGATTTTTTATGCCAAAAATCATTAGGATAGTAAGATCATGTTCCATGAAGATATTTTGTAAATGTACTACTGTAAATGTATCAAAACTTAATTTTTGATTAGTAATATGCATCGCTAAGAACTTCATTTGGACAACTTTAAAGATGATTTTTTATTTTTTTTTTATTTTTTTGCATCCCCAGATCTTTAAATGGTTGTATCTCAGACAAATATTGTCCTGTCCTAATAATGGAAAGTTTATTTATCCAGCTTTCATATGATGTACAAATCTCAGTTTCAAAAAATTGACCCTTATGACTGCTTTTGTGTTCCAGGGTCACATGTGTGTAATTATTATGTATATATAAAAACACACCTATGCATGTATATATTTAAAAAAAATGTAAGAAAAATTATATATACAATATTTTTGTTTACATATAATATAAATTATACATGGGTCAAAGACGTTAAGCTGTCCCCAAAAAAAAAAAAAATTACAAAAGTAAAGTGTCCACTTTAAAGGTTTCAAATGTTTTTGGGGAATAAAATGTCAAAATTAGGTTAAAATAATGTTACATTGTCATTCAGCGTAACACAATATTTATGTAACAATTCAAACAACATGTTTATTCTGACTTGTACATATTCAAAAATAAAAAAGAGTTTTGAATGAGTAAACTATTCTTACTGACAAATGGGCAAAACCTAGAATAGTGGCACATTTTAAAAATGTAGAATTACAACTAATTAGTATTTGGGGTAAAAGTAATTTAATTTGACATAAATTAATTTTTGTTGTAAAGATTGTTACACAATGACATTTGAGTGGGTGTCTTCTGTAAATTAGGGAAAAATATTTATTTTTTGCTAAGAAAATAAATAAATTTAAATATATATTTTTTACACATACATACACATAAACATTTATTATATAAACACAAACTTTTGTTTTTGCATGCGATGATTCGCGATTAATCGTTTGACAGCCCTACTTCAGAGCCAAAAATTGTGTCAGGAATTACACAATGTTGAATATTATTTTCAGTGCAGGTTAAACTGATATTACATATCATTTGGTAATAAAATGTGGATGAAAATGATTTGTTTTGTAAAATGCCAGCATCTGTTTTGTAACACTTCATTAGAAGCACAACAATTAGATTAGACAGGAACCACTAAGGTCATTTTTTAAATTCTCTATTCCGACTTTAAGTTTTTCCTCATAATTTGCTCATAAAAGTCTGAATTGTGACATAAACTCAAAATTGTGAGATAAAAAGTAGCAATTACCCTTTTATTCAATGGCCGGAAATGATCTTTCAAATACTAAACAGATATTTAGATTTTAATGTTAAAGTGGATTGCACCGAAAATGTTAATCTGTAAAAACATCCTCCATTATCCACGCTCCGCATGAAAACAAAACTGAATCTGAATTGATCTGAATAATGACTCTATTGTCTTCTGTAGAGCTGCTGTTCTGCTGAAATTGAGTTTGTTTCATAACTGATGAATTATACAACATTAACACTGTTATTTTCCTGTTTATCTCAGTGAAGCAGCTTTGAATCAATCTGTATTGTGTAAAGCGCTGTAGAAATAAATGTGACTTGACTTGCGCGCAAGCATTTATAATCAAATGTTCGACACACACTTGCGTTCTTCACACACACTTGAACACTGAGACCAAATGCATCATGTAAACAGGCGTTCAAGTGCAAAGATCACAAGTGTGTGTATTGGGACAGACCCGAACAATTGGAGCCCGTTTAAATCATGATTTCTGCAGCTGTATGTGTTAATGCTCTGATGATGGATGCGTCTCACACCTGCTGCTGGATGAAGCTCTGCTGCTGCTGCTGGCTGACGGCGGGCGGAGCAGGAAATGCGGGGTTGGCCACAGTCTGTCCCGGCGAGGGCATCACGTATCCGGTCTGATGCGGAGGAGGCGCAGGGGTCTGGAGCGGGTAAACGGCCGCGTGAGCGTCACGGCCGTCGCCCGAGCCCGGCTGGACCAGCATCATATGACTGAACTGAGCGCTCAGATTATCCTGCTGACACAAGAGTTCACAGCAGACGTCACACCACAGCCGTCTGAGCACCGTCTGCTTCACCTGGTGACATGTGACTAGTCACTTCATCGGCAGAGCACGTGTACGGTGAGATCAGTGCTTTTACTGTACAGATGTGATGAGAAATGGGAAGAGACGGGACGCTTTTCTATTCATTGAATATTAATTCCAGCATCTGCTCCTGCATTAATTATTCACAGCATCTCCCGCTCTTTTAATTAGTCATTAAGGGATGTTTACTGCTGAGGGAGGTCAAGAAAAAGAGGTTATGAGAGCACATGATGTGCGTCCTACTGAGTGCTGATGGGTTTGAATACGCTTCCTAAAATACTGAACGTACCGCGTCCTTGCCGTTTACTTACTTACTTATTTTTATCGCCAGACCAGCATCTATGGCTATTTTCATGGCAAGGTCAATGTATTTTAGAGGAAACTAATAGTAATATCACAGCAGTGATGGAGAAAACAACAAATGACAACCAACTCACATCAACATAAATGCAGTTAAAACAAAATAATAATTAAAAAAAATAATTGCACACGGTGTTTCCCAAATGAGTTTATGAATTAATCAAAAGCAGAAATCATTCTAATATTCTGATTTGCTGCTCAGAAAACAATTATTATTATTATTTTGTTGAAAACGGCCGAATAGATTTTTTTCAGGTTTCTTTGATGAATAGAAAGTTCAGAAGAACAGCATTTATCTGAAATAGATGCATTATCATCACTTTTGATCAAATTAAAGCATCCTTGCTAAATAAAAGTATTAATTTCTATAATTTCTTCACCAAAAAAAAAAAAAAAAGGATCATGTGACACTGAAGACTGTAGTAACGATGCTGAAAATTTAGCTGCGCATCACAGAAATCAATTACAGTTTAACACATATTCACCCAGAAAACAGTTATTTTAAATAGCAAAAATATTTCAGAATTTTACTGTTTTTGCTGTATTTTGGATCAAATAAATGCAGGCTTGGTGAGCAAAAGAGACTTCTTTAAAAATCTTCCTGTTCAAAATCTTTTGACTAGAACTGTAAACATTTAAAAAATATTTATTTCATCTCACTGATCTATAGGACTGGAGTGTCAGGGGATTGTGGGATTGACAGCGGTGAAAAGCGAACGATGAGAGACTCATGAACATGAGAAACACTCGACTGTTGAAATGAGATGCGCACGGTACAGCGCACAGATCCTCAGCAGAAACACAACACAAACGGACGAAGGGCAGAGCGACGAGACAGGAAGTGATCAGAGAGAAACAGGAAGTAAAGAGAGAGCTGTAGGTACCACAGTGAGCGGCTGGTTGGGAGACACCGCGAGGATCGGCGGGTAAGACAGCGGCGAGTGCTGGACGGGCAGAGCGGACGACGGCTGGACAGACCAGAGAGGCTGAAGACGCCGAGCAGGAAGAGGAAACACACACACAGGAAATGGATTTAGTTCCAGATGTACAGGATGGAAAAAGGAGGTGTTAGTTAAACAGCACAACAAGAGGTTTATCGAGTGTAGAAACTCTTGACAGACTCAAATTAATTTCCCATCATCCTCTATTATCGTCAGAAGAACATGTCAGCGCTTCATTCAGAACATTCATAAACGACGATCCACCAATTAACGATTCGTCATGACGAGCATCAAATACTCCCATAATGCATCACAGCTGACCTACAGACCAACGCAGTGACGTCACAGCCACTAAACTCACCTGCGGCATGACGTGATTGGTGGGCTGGTGCTGGGGGTGGGCGGCTGGAGGCGGAGCTACAGATGATTGACATCTGGGGGCCTGTGAGGTCACGCTGGGGTTGTAGATGACCGCACTGCCGTCGGGGTTCAGAAACGGCTGACCTGTGATCATTACAGCAAAAAATGATGATCTGCAATAATTTGCTGAATTGAGAAACAATTAAAAATCCAACTTTATATAAAGATGAATATATAACAAAAAGAAACCATTAAATGTAAAAGTTAATGTAAAAACTCCCTTAAGTGTTAATTATTATATCTAAAACTAAAAAGCCATTCAATTTAATAGCTTGGGCTCTGATGTTTATTGTAACCTTTAATATTATAGTAATGTGCCAGTAATCTATATAGTTTTAGACAGATTTGTTTAGCCTTAGGAAATTTTTAATTATAATTTTATTTATTTAAAGACAGCTACGATCTGTTCAGTAAACCACAGTTTAATAAAAAAAGAATTACATTTATGTTTTGTTTTCCTCTGTGATGATTTCAAAACTGAGGCACAGAGTGAACCTGCTTTTTTGTGTAGCGTTCCTCTGATAAACAGCAGATCTCAGCTGTGTGATTATTAATATCTCTGCAAAATGTGAACTATATCACCGTCTGGCTCTGATCCACTGAACGTGACTATAAAATGAAGATAATAAGATATTGTAAACATTAACCTCTCTTAGGTTTTTGTAGAATTATTTCCAGCGCCGTTTCATCTGTTCACAGAGAAAGATGAACAGCGCCAGATTACGAACGATGGTGTAAACGAGGTAAAATCTGAGAGGAAGTCTAAAAATAAGCCTGTAAATGATGACAAATGGAGCACAGGAGACATTTGGTCTTACAAATAGCCTCATTGAGCTCCAGAACACAAACACGCATCCCAGAGGCCTCGACAGAAGAGAGAAATTTCCCATTTGCAAACTCCTTAAAAGAGGTCAATAAGCAATTACACAGCCGCGCCGCCTGCCGTAAATGCATTACGAGCCGTCCTAGCAGCCGCGTGCATATTTAAACACGCCTCTCCAATGAGACACCATATTTCACACGTCCGTCTGAATGCGGACACATGACAACGGCTTCATCAAGAGTTTCCCAGCAGCACACCGGTGTATTCGCATCAATACTGCACAGGGCCGAGCGATAATCATGATTATTCTGCTCAAATACACAATCACGTTTACTGTTATTTTACATGCATCAGAATGTCAACTCGCATGGTTTGCTCGCAGATTTAACAGCGCAAAGAAAGCAGACGGGCTGTATTATACTATTTTTTTTTTAGCAGGATCCCCTCAATACATATTGCTTAACTTAAACATACGTTTGTCGTATTTTCAGCTCATCAGTGCCTTTTCCGTAAATCAGAGTAAGCGTGCAACTGGTTGCCAGGTCATGAAAATTAAGTAAACCACAGGACAAAAAAAAAAAAAAGCTTGTGGATGCTTGACTCCAATGCAAGATAACGCAAATGGCAAATAAAAAAAAAGCACATTTTTGTCAGTGTTTTTAGTATTTGCCAGGCTGGGAGGGTTAAGTAAACTATTGGTATAAAATGTGTCCATTTAAGAGAAACGCCCTGAATGGGGGATTTAAGCTCTTGACATCTGGCAACCACAACCATAAAAAAAAGGAGGATCATTACCCAAAACGGCAAATGAAAATCAAACATTTCAGGATATATAATCAGCGAGCAAACATCACACACGATAATGCTTAACAAATCGAGAGAAACAGAAATCATGCACACAACATGAGTGTTTAAAACACATCAGTCTGAGTGACACAAGAAACAGCACAAGTGTCTGTGTTAAAGAAAACAGATTGGCTGTAATACACTTATTTGAGCAGAATATATCAATAGAAATTGCAAAACTTAAACGTACATTTCTGTCAGTGTTTTTATAGTTGCCAGATTGGGATGATTAAGTAAACTATTGGGTATAAAATGTAGTTTCTTTTTAAGAGAAAACCTCTGATTGGGGGATTTAAGCTCTTGATACCTGGCAACCACTATGTCTGTGACGGCTTGTTACAGATGCAAGATAATGAATTTGGCAAATTAAATTGAAACGGCTTCAGCATAAACCAACCAGCAAATATTGCAGAAAATTATGCTTGATAAATTGAGAGGAAATACGATTGATAGTGCATCTACAACGCAGTTTTTTTAAGTTTACTGTGAAGAAGAGATTTAGGACCTTTCAGAAGAAAACAAAACCTGTGGTGAAATAATGCAGCGTAACATCCCGTCATACAGCATGACGCGGGGTTAGGATCGGGGTTAGTGGAGGACGTGAACCACGCATGCGAGGGAAACCGGCGGCAGCGTTTACCAACCTGTGTGCGGGTTGACCAGGATACTTCCGGCCGGTATCCCTGCGGCGTCCAGCGGAAGCAGATAGTAGCTAGCGCTAGCCGCGGACGCCGGCGGCTCGTAGGAAACGCCACCGCTAGCGCTGACAGCGGGGAAGGCCACGGGCTGCGTTAGAGCCGCGGCGGCAGGAGGAGGCTGGGATCGAGAGAGCGAACCCGTGGACGAACCTACGCTACTACAAGAGTCAGAACCTAGAGAGGAACAACCACATGAGCCTTAACGAGCAGATTGAGAGAAGAGCAGCGGATAGCGGACATTCATTGGGGATCGTCAGCGTCACGGATATTAAAACACTCCAGAATATGGAAGGTCAGACAAATTTCAACAAGATGCTCAATTCAATTTCATTTCTAATTACCTCAGGGACCAAAGCAATGCAAGAAGAGAATAATTGTATTAGCTGAGAATGACATGTTAATTAATTTCTGATTAGTGTCTCGCTTCATTTCGCAATTGATGCGTTTCTTTCTCTTCTCTCAAATACAGGATGTTTTTCTCTCTTTGAAACTAAAAATATGTGTTTACATGTCAAAGGTAAAAACCACACACACACTACTGGTCAGCAAGACATTTCATGTTTCTAAAACAAGTCTCTTCTGCTCACTGCATTTATTTAATCAAAAATACAGTGAAATATTACTGCAATTTAAAACAGCTGTTTTCTCTGTGAGTCTATGTTAAAGTGTAATTTATTTCTGTGATCAAAGCTGAATTTTCAGCATCATTACTCCAGTCTTCAGTGTCACATGATCCTTCAGAAATCGTTCTAATATGCTGATTTGCTGCATAAGAAACATTTCTGATTATTAGCAATGATGAAAACAGTTGTGCTGCTCAATATTTTTGTGGAAACTGTCACATTTTATATTTCAGGATTCACAGATGAATAGAAAGTTCAAAAGAACAGCATTTATTGAAATAGAAATCTACTGTAACATTAGATTTGTAACATTTTTGAATGGTTTTAACGCACCCTTACTGAACAAAACTACTAACTGTAAACTTCTGAGCGGTAGTGTTTAACGATCACCAATGAATTCCGAAGATTGAACAAACAGTGTTAATAAAGTTGAATGTGTGAATTCAGAGCATGCAGTGAGACACGGACGAGTCGCTACATAAAACATGCTGTTATTGCAAGAACAGAGACTGTATAAGAGGAAAAGCAGAGGATTTGTGTGTCGACAATCATATAAATCTGTCCAGGCGTCCTGCTGCTGTCCTGCGGGGTTTCCCTCACCTGTCTTTGAGAGCCGTCCCACGCTCTTGCCGCTGCTGGAACTGTCTCCGCGGATCAGGACCGGGATCCCGCTGAAGCTGCTGGCTTTGGTCATGGCGGGCTTCAGGTTGCGGTTGGAGCTGTCCGAATCGGTGCTGCTCCACGGCCGCGGCTCCGAATACTTGGCCTCGTTCTCTGAGCTGCTTTGGCGGCTGTTCCCCGACCGACCGTCTTTCAGTCTGCGAGAGGAACATCAGACAGATTCAGAAGAACAGCTTCATTTCATGCAACTCATTAGATCTGATGGACGCTCACAATCACCTGAAGATCTGCCGTCTCTGCTGGATGTTGTTGCACACCTCGTCCTCTTGAATCCTGGAAAACAAGTTGCTCATTGATTTCTTGTATTTGGCAGATGGTTTTATCTAAAGCAACTTACATTGCATTTGAGGTGCACTTCAAGCATTCAAGTTCATGCATCCCCAGGGAATCGAACCTACAACCTGCAGCAGTTTAGTGTGTGAAAAAGACCCTCACTAAACATTTAAGCATCTGACAGCAGCTTTTATCCAAAGCCACTTCTATTTTTTTTAGTTCATACATTTCCTGGGATTCAAACCCACAACCTCGGTGTTGCTAACACTGTGATCTGCACCAGTTTAGTGCATGAAAACGACCCTAAATAAAAATGTATGCATTTGGCAGAAGCTTTAACCCAAAGCCACTTCCATTTTTTTAGCTCATACATTTCCTGGGATTCGAACCCACAACCTTAGTTTTGCTAACACTATGACCTGCGCCAGTTTAGTGCATGAAAACAATGCTCACTAAACATTTATGCATTTGGCAGAAGCTTTAACCCAAAGCCTTGGAGTTACTAACATTTTTTTCAGTTCATGCATTCGCTGGGATTCGAACCCACAACCTTGGTGTTATTAAAGCCATGATCTGGACTAGTTTAGTGTGTGAAAATGACCCTCAGTAAAAATGTATGCATTTGGCAGAAGTGTTAACCTGTAACAATTTTTTTTAGTTTACGCACTGCCTGGGACTCGAACCCATGACCTTGGTGTTGCTGACATTATACTTTGCTGTTTGAACTGAAGCTGAATAGTAATTTAGGTTAATAGTCTTTTTAGAGCTAGAATCTGAATGAGTCTCTGCATCACTGATTCTGTTTTTTTCTTGTTTATCTCTGTGAAGCTGCTTTGAAACGATCAGCGTTGTATGAAATAATGTGACTTGACTTCTCACACTCACCTTCTATCCAGCGGGAAGGTGTCTAAACCCTGCAAAAGAGATTCAGTGTTGTTTATTTTCATGTCAAAGAGCCATAAGCACATAAGATAAGATAATATTGCTGTAACGCATCTCACATCAGCGAAGATCCTGTCTCTTGCTCTCTGATATTCCTCCTCTCGCTCCTCGATGGACTTGCTCCTCCTGTCCTCCTTCAGTTTCATGCGCATCTAAAACACGGAACGCTCTTTGAACTCCAAATGCGGTATCACATCACATTATGCCGTTACTATGCGAGCTAATGGCCGGTTTGATGTCGCTTCATTAGCAGATCTCCACCTACCACGCTGTCGTCTTTGTCTATGCTGGAGTTGTCCCTTTTTAAGATGTAGCGCTTCTGGAAATCGTCCGTCTTGTCGTCTCTGATGTGTTCGGAAAACTTCTGATCTGGTCTGCGCACGAACGGAGAGAGAAATCAAAATGAGAAACGCTCAACGCATCGCACAGACGCAAACCCCTCATAAATACACTTCTCATGCAAAACTCATTTCAAAGGGATCAAATGCAAAACATTCGGTTTCGGTCGTCTCGCGTTGAACGCTAGCATTCGGAGGTCACTCACATTCGTGTATTGCTGGTTTTGTTGACGATGACACATTTGCCGCTCTGGTCGACGTTGTGGTCTAAGCCGAAGTAAGCAGCGACTCTGTGCAGGAGCATTCGGTGATAGGAGGTCATGGGCGGAAACTTCCTCCTCTGACTCCTGGAACAAACCGCAAACATCAATAATTCGCCGCTTAAATTCGTTAAACTATTAAACGGTTTATGAATTCAACTGATTTGACTTGCGTTTTGACAATGAAAAGTTAAACAAACCCTTAAAACTGAATACGGAAATATTAAAATAGATTTTTAAATGAAAAAAGGGGAATTTGGGAAAAAATTCCATAATTCCAAAGATTCCATGGGGCCCTAAAATGTCAAAATTGTTGCTAAATTGTATAAAAACAAACTAAAACAGGACCCAGAAATAGTCAAATGGAAAAAAATAAAATAAAATAAAATAAAATATTTTGGGAAAATAAAACTAGCTCTATAGGGCCCGGAAATTTCACTACTGTTGAACTTTTAATAAATGGCATAAGTTTCACTAAGAAAAAAAAAAAGTTTGGAAAAAAAAAAGTTTTATAAAAAAAAAAAAATTTTGGGAAAATAAAATGGATTTCTTAGGGCCCAAAAATTTAATTTATGTTGAATATTTAATCATTTGTATTAGTTTCACTATTCAGTATAAAATGTAACCAAATCATTAAACCTGAATACGGAAATATTAAAATAAAAATAAAACGTAATTTAAGAGCCCTAAAATTATTTTTTGGTTAAACACTTAAATGTTAAATTGTTGTTAAACTGCATTTTTCAGTTAGATTATGTTAACAAGCAATCAGGAAAAATTATGGCAGTAAAAAAACTAAATCCAGAACATCTACAATTGACAAAACATTATTTGAGAAAAAATAACATGGATTTCGTAAGGATGACACAGAGCTGTGCTGAAGGACTTACTCGTTATTACTGATGAAGTCGAGGATGTCCTGCTCCAGCTTCAGCAGCATCATTCGGTCCCTGGTGATGAACGACTACAGTTAGCCATCGCTTCACACAGAATCAATCAAACACGCAGTAACCATTACTGACCAACAGAACTAATATAACCGGAAGTTTGCACAACAGGGAACGCACGTCTACCTCTGGAGGTCAAATGAAACGTGAGTGTTTGGTTGAGGTCGAGATTGTTTCACCTGGGGTTGTTCTTCAGTGTGTTCACCAGAAACCCGTGCAGGTCGATGCCAGTGGAGTCCTTGTATTCCTGACTGGAATCTGCACAAGCAGAGCAACATGTTAACAACACGTGTGTGTTTTTCTTCCCTCTGAAACATCCTCACACTGTAACATCATCTCACACACCTCTGGACAGCATCTTGCGTGGCATTTTCTCCAGCTTGTTGGCACTTTTATCGTCCTCATTTGCAGTAAGAGGCGATTCTTCTTTGTCAAACGTCTGCGAGAGTTTAATGTGATCTCCATCCTGCGGTTAAAAACAAACACAACACTAATGGAGCTTGACAGTCAATGAAATTTCAATTAAAATATACACTTCAATTAGATTTTGATGTGATTATGCTAACTACCTCTATCATATTTTAATAAAACCATCCAATATGCAACTAAGATTTGATAACGTCCATCAATTAATAATAAACCAGATTTTTTAATAAAGACTCCCATAATGCAACTGACAGAAGATAACCTGGATCAATTAAAAATGATCTGTTATATCATAATAATAATCAAACAGCACTGACAAGAAAAAAAAAAAAAAAAAAAGAGTCTGAATGAGTTTGTCTTCAAGCAACGTTTAATCGTAAAATATGTGACCCTGGATCACAAAACCAGTCATTTGGATAAATACTTACATCAGATTTACATCAGATGAATAAACAAGCTTTCCATTGTTGTATGGTTTGTTAGGATAGGACAATATTTGTCTGAGATACAACTATTTGAAAATCTTAAAAAAAAAAAAAAAAAAAAAAAAAAAAAATTCAAAATACTGAGAAAAATCACCTTCAAAGTTGTCCAAATGAAGTTCTTAGCAATGCATATTACTAATCAAAAATTAATTTTGATATATTTACAGTAGTAAATTTACTAAATATCTTCATGGAACATGATCTTAATATCCTAATGATTTTTGGCATAAAAGAATAATCAATCATTTCGACCCGTACAATGTATTGTTGGCTATTGTTACAAATATACCCGTGATACTTCAGACCGGTTTTGTGCTACAGGGTCACAAATATGAAATTAGTCTTATTTCAGAACAGCATAAATGCGTGAGTAAGAGAATAAAGACACCTTCAGTCACAATTTGTATGAATGAACCTTCAACTCTCCTGAGACTAAACTAATCAGCTTTTATTCTGTGATTAATAACAGAGAAAACAAGCAAAACTCTGACAGAAAACAGAGACAGCTTCACGATCCCCTACAAATGCACAAGTTTCCTGTCTGTCCAAAAACACTAAAACGCTACATAACACGACGTAAACAATAAAAGCAGCCAATCAGAAGACGGTTCATCTGTCGCTATCACAGCTCATGTTTGCTTTCACATCACTGGATTAATTATGCAGCTCAACTGACCTCATATAGACCTGTAATAATAAGATATTACTCTAACGTAAGAGAAATATTACTGAACGTACAGTATGACTGAAACAAGACGGCATCATCTGCTGACTGCACTGAACATTGATTGAGTCGAGCAGCGCGTGCGGTGATCTAGAGCACGTTTACCTGCTGATCTTGAGGCAGCTGCGTGGTAATCGTGGAAGGACAGGGATCTTCACAAACGGCCAGGCTCCGAACTAACTTTACCTTTGCGTTCGACTGGAGAAGAGCATGAGTGAAATTACACAGAGTCACGGACTTTCACAAGCACACGTGCACGAGCGCATGACAAAACCCGAGCCCCGAACACGGGGATGAAACTGAAAAACCCCATGCAAACATAAACACGGCTCCTGGATCACAAAACGCTCAATCGAACAGATGCCGGCGGAGCGAACAAGTGCGTGCGTGATCCTAAACGAAAAATGAGCATCATGCAGAACTGAAGCACAGGATGACGACGCCGAACCGCTCGTCACAGTGAAGACTGAAGCGTCAGATGAGCTCATGCCGCCGTACCTTGGGTCTTTTAGCGCCCGCTCCGGGTGTGTGCCGCTGTACGGTGAGCAATGAGACAAAACGAAGCATGTCAGTCTCACCGCCGTTAATGTTTCTGAATCACAAACCACAGAGAGCTCAGCTCTGCATGAGAGAAACGGACAAAAGACACAGACTGTACATCTGAAGCACTTACAGCAAAAACATCTGCTCATCCTGTAACAGATCATTAAACATCACACGAGTGAAGCGGCGTTTCTTCTTCACGAGACAAAATTGAGTTTTGCTTCTGAGCTCAACAGCAGCAATATTGAAAAAGTGGCTTAATATAAATATATATTTAGCACTAAACCAGTCCTGCGATTTATGAAAACCTTTCCGTCAAATATCTCAGACACCGATTAGATTAATAAAAGCGGGAGTGTCAATCAAAGACATTATTAGATTTACAGCCGCCATCTTCCTTCATTAGACACGAGAACAAAGAGTGTGTCGCCATCTTCAAATGTTCCTCCAGGACACACTAGAGGTTTCTGCTAATATAATAGAATAGAAATATGATCCCTCAGGATGAAAAACCCATTACAGAATCGCTCTGAATGATACTTACAAAATTGAGGGGGAAAAATGTGTAAAAAAAAAAAGAAAGAAAAATAAATAAATTATTTGTAATATTATTTATACATATATTTTATATATCAAATTAAAATCATATTAATATACATATATGTATGATGTTTTGAACACTGCATATATAAATCACTCTGAATAATACTGAAAAAAATAAAACACTAATAACATACATCAACAAACAAACACACATATATACTTATATATGTATGTACTGTATGTACACTGCCGCTCAAAAGTTTGGGATCAGTAAGACAATGTTTTTAAAGAAGTCTCTTCTGCTCATCAAGGCTGCATTTATTTGATCAAAACTACAGAAAAAAAACTGTAATATTGCTAAATGTTATTACAATATAAATATTGGTTTTTATTTTAATATACTTTAAATATAATTTATTCCTGTGATGCAAAGCTGAATTTCCAGTCTTAAGTGTCTTAAGTGTCACATGATCCTTCAGAAATCATTCTAATATGCTGATTTATTATTAGAATTATCAATGTTGGAAACAGTTGTGCTGCTTACTTTTTGGAACCTGTGATTCTTTTTTTTTTTTTAATCAATAAAAAGGTTAAAAAGAACAGCATTTATTTAAAATAGAAAGGTTTTCTAACAATATACACTACTGCTCAAGAGTTTGGGGTCAGTACATTTTTATTCTTTCTTTTTTTGAAAGAAACTAATACTTTTATTCACCAAGGATGTGTTAAATTAATAAAAAGTGATCGTGTAGATTTACATTGTTAGAAAAGATTTATATTTTGAATAAATGCTGTTCTTTTCAACTTGTTATTCATCAAAGAATCACAGGTTCCAAAACAATATTTGTCAGCACAACTGTTTCAAACATTGATAATTCTAATAATAAATCAGCATATTAGAATGATTTCTGAAGGATCATGTGACACTTAAGACTGGAGTAACAGCTGATGAAAATTCAGCTTTGCATCACAGAAATAAATTATATTTTGAAGTATATTAATATAAAAACCATTATTTTATATCGTAATAACATTTTGCAATATTACCTATTGTATAACTAATATATTATATCATTTATATATTATTTTTTCTGTATTTCTGATCAAATAAATGTAGCCTTGATGAGCATAGGAGACTTTAAAAAAACATTAAAAATCTTACTGATCCCAAACTTTTGAGCAGCAGTACATATGTATGTTTTTGATTACTGCATATATATCACTCTGAACAATACTTTAAACACAGAAAAAATATATATAATTAAAAAATTAAAAAATTAAATGCTAATAACATACATCAATATAAATATGAACATACACATATATTTATATAATGTATGTACGTGTACGTGTGTATGTATTTGTGTGTGTGTGTGTGTGTGTGTGTGTATATATATATAAATAAATATAAATATATAAATAGATAGATAGATAGATATAAACCTAGAAATCTGCATTGACTGAGTAAATCATCTGTTGGCGTGTCTTTTGTCTCAGTTGTTCTCTCAGCCTCAACAGGCAGAAGTGGCTGATTGTTAATAAGCGCAGGGTGTCTTTACGGAATAATGACGGATGGTTATTCAGCTTTAATTGGCTATTGAACACGCCGTATTCCCCCGAGAGGCCGAATCTGGCACGGGGCCACGGATCCTCAATGACAGCCGATGCTGGAAGAGTCGCGTCCGTCTGTAACGCGCACATGCGGCGCTGCACCGACAGCAGATCCGCAGCAGCGACAGGAGGAAACAGACAGATGGTCGTAAAGCTCCTCGCCGCGGCTCACGGGATCCCGCCGCTCGCCTCGGACATCCGTTCTCTCCTCCGCCGGAGAAGGGAGAGGCCGCACGTGAAATGAAACGAAAGGCTGGACGGAGGAAATGTCACAGCATCAGACAGAAACAGAGGAATCTGTCAAATGGAGACGCAGCGGCGTAACCTTCAAATGCGTCCACGTCCGCCGCTCCTCGTAACACAATTACGCACGATTGACTGGCGGCGCTGGGCTGCGGCTCCCATGGCTGCGCTAAAGCAGAACGATCGCTGCGCTGATTTGTTTTGCTGACCCTTGCTCTTCACACAAACAAAGGCACAATCGCTTCTGAAGGACAGAACCAACTACTGCGATCAATACGTGCAATATAGCAACAATGCATCGCTCGGAACGGCCTGCAGGGGGCTAACGATCAATTAAAAACCAATCAATAATGACACGGCTGAACGGCTGCTGTTATATTTTCATAAATATCTACGCGTTTCTTAAAGGTGATCACTGAACAGCAGTGCGTGAGCGACATGTAATATAAAGTTATTAGTAGAGCTGTCACGCGATTATAATTTTTAATCCAATTAATTCGATGATGTACTGATTAATTAATTGGAAATTAATTGCACATCGATTTGAGCTGAAAAATTACCCCCAAAAGATCATTTAGAAGACAGTATTGTGTTAGATGAGAATTAATGTCTTTTAAATTCTAATACTGAAATATGAAATGTTTTTTTATAAAAATGAAATATGAAACTAAAAGCTCCAGTAGGTTTCAGTGAGTCACTGTCTTAATGAGTGAGTCATTGAATCATTCGTTCAAATGATTTGTTCAAACTGCTGATTCATTCAGAAAGGAAGCTGAAAAGACTCTTCAAGAATGAATCACTGAATCACTGATTCACTCGAATCATTCAAAAGCACGCAGTCAATCAGTAACGAATCGAAGCTGTGTGTTTTGAACAGAGACTCCACAATTCTAATGCGGCTTTGATTGGAACTACTTTCATTTGTGAAATTGAGCAAAACAGATGATACTGTGCCTAAAACACAATATGAATTTCTTGTTTACTGAACTGTTGTATAAATCAATATCAAGAATTGCAGTGGTGCAGATATTGGGGAAAAGCAGCACTCTCGCTGGTGTAATATTGCTGAACTATATCATATGATATAAATATAAGAGGGTGATTTTTTTGTTCTCATATCTTGAATTTCAGGCTCATTTAACTGACTTCACAAAGTCAGTTCTCCAGTTCTCAGGCGGCTGCGGTAAATGCATTAATCATTTTATCTTTCTCAAAATATCTGCACCAAATTCACGCTTTGAATCCACAGCCCTAATAGGTCTTCATGCAAGTGTTCACAAACGCTCCCCCCGTGTGTGTTTTATCATATCTCTTCATATAAGGCCTTGAGTTGTTGCTCGAGGCTGAAACGGAGAAAGGAGAGCTCTGTTTCTGTCGTGATGTCATTACCTGCGTCTCGTTCCTGTCGTCGCTGCAGCGTTCCTCGTGCGTGCGGCTCTGTGGCGCGTCGAGCTGCCGTTCGTCTGCGGTCGAGGCGTTCTCGTCCAGAGATCTCATAGTCTCGGCGACAGAATCAGACATCCTCATCAGACACGGCTACCTGGAGCGTCGACCAAGAGCCTGGAAGCTGAAACACAGGCCAATTATTCTAACGTGCGAATGGAGATATTTAGAAAAAAATATTTCAAAGAAACTGACTGGTTTGCTTCTGAAGCGCATCATTAAACATGCTAATGTCTCTCTCAAAAGCCTTTGTGTTTTTCACAATTTACCCTCCGTCAATATGTACTAAAATAGCATAAACTTATATAAAACGGCGTGACGTCTTCGGTGACGCGGTCGAGTTCTCTAGGGAGACGCTATACACGAGCGCCGTTACCCAAACCAATTAACCTCCGACAATTATGAGCCGAGAGTCTCGCACAAGAATCTGAAGAGCAAAGTGAGCTAATGAGAATTACACCAATCTCAGACTTTCATTAACACGTTAGCGCAGAGTGAGATTTCTAACACGCGTGACGCTCCAAATCCCCGGCGAGACGCGGGAGCGATGACACCTCATCCAGATGGTGGAGAAACCTGTGAACGCAGGCAAACTGCGCTTCGAAGCGTCGCATCAGAGCCGCGAGGAATAAAAACACTCATAAACCAGAAGAACGCTTTTCTCTTGGTCTCCGTCCTTTAAAAGCGCACATAAACACACTTCTGCCCTCAGAAAAGCGATTTCTAATAATCTTTTACCCATCCACAAACTTCATTAAATTTAAAATTCATTAAATATGAATTATTTGTATGTTCTGAGGAATTGCCTAGAAGCAACACGGCGCACCTGTGCAATAATAATCTCTATTTTCATTTAAGGCAAGACACTGCAGGTGAATACGCTTAAAAAAAAAAAAAAAAAAACTACATATAAATCACAGTACTTCTCCAGTTTTGGTATTAAAAGTTTTCTGAAAGGTTATATGTCAATATGGAAATGAAGCATTATCTAATTAAATATGCACTAATTTGCATTTCCAGAACAGAAATCTGAACATCAGAAAATCTGAAAGACACTGTCAACAGACAGAAAACAAACACAGTTTTATGAGTGAAATATTGTATAAATTAGTGTGAATGAACAAACCTTCAGATAAATTGGGGGGAAATAAAATTGTAAAAATTGGTATTTGTAACAGAAAAGCCTCTTTAAAACAAATGGATTGCAATTAAAATCTGCAGATGCAAACAGATAAAGTGCAATAAAATAAAAACGTAAATGTGTATGTCGCATGTTTTCTTTCCTCTAGTCTAAAAAAGAAAAACACTTTTTGATTGAATTGACCAATTCATTAAAAAAAATAGTTTTTGCCTGTAGTGTCTCGCCTTAATCCAGTATTTTAGTGTTTATCTAATGCAAGTCAAATTCCGAGCACACATTAAGGATTCACTCCAGAGCAGAGCAGTTGGTTTTCAGTATCAGAAGTTTCGATTCGTTTCGTTCCACTGTCGCCTAATGAGCACCTGCTCAAACATTAGTGTCAAAATCTGTGTTTGACTGCAGTAATGAGGGTCATTGTACCATCAGCATTGTTTTCACAATGTGAGCAACACGGGCGATAAACAGAAGAGCGCGGAGCGGCGTCGTTACCGGATGTTCTGCTGCGCGCTGCGGGCCGGCTGACGTCGCCCTGCCGTGAAGACCGAACCCTCGTCGCTTTCAGTGGCGCTGCGGAGCGTGTCGTCGCATGTGCTGAGCGTGAGGCGGCGGCCCATGTCCCCTTCACCGGCCCCGGAGCCCGATCGGTGCAGCGCGGGCCGCCGACACGGCGCTCATGTCCTTCAGGAACCTGCAGACACAGAACGACAGGTCTGGACGTTAACACCGGGAAACTCGTTAGCGATGCGATCGCGGTAGCGGCAGTACAGATTTTTTTTATGCCATGTCAGCAACCTGGTTACAAAATATACAAGTGTTGCATAAAAACAATTGAAGAAAGAAAAAAAACATTTTACATTTATATATGACCAATCTGACAAATACATGATACACAATCTTCAGTGAGTTGCAGTAGCATTAATGATCGCAAACTCAAGCGGGATTATAGTCAACGAGGGGCGAACGAGAGCTGAAATTAGACGTCTTGCACTTTGACCTTTAGCGAAGCAGCACGCCGGACCGCTTTGAAAAGCAGCCTCTTTTTCTCCCGTGAGATGAAAGCGTGTGTGGAACGGAGGGCACAGCTAAGCAAACACTCCACACTGACAATGTAGCGCATTTATCAGGCTAACACGCGCGGCGGCCGCTGCTGCATTATTTAAGAGGCTGATGGCCGCGGCTGATTGATATTCATGAGATCTGTAGCCCCGGGGTGTGTGTGTGTGTGTGCGTGTATGTGTTGCCATCGGTCTCTCACACACACACACACACTCTCTCTCTGACAATCATGTTGCACAAGGTAGCCGTCAAATCGCTGTGCGTGGGAGTGACGCTGCGCTCGCAAACATCCCTCAAAATGAATTCTGCAAACTCTTTTCTCTCTAAACTGTGATGCAGAGAGAAACAGCTTGTTCTGATCCGCACCGGACGCGAGCCGGATGTCCAATCCAGCAAAGATGGAGCCTCGACGGGGGACAAAGAGAAGGGAAGAGACGCGTGCCAGGATCTGGAGACACCATACGCTTACAGAAACACGACAGCACCTTCACACCAGGACAAAGAGCCGACGATCACAAATAATATCGCTTAGACACAAAACTGTTAATCTGACACTGAATTAAATGACAACGTTGTTTTGTAGATTTGTCTCATCTGCATTGTGTAAAGCACTACAGAAATAAAGCATGACAGTGGCTGTGTTTGTTTTTCCCATAAAGCGCACGTTTCGTGTTTGAGAGCGTCTGAGGATCCACATTCGGCGCTAACAGGCCGGCGCGTAGCAGTCGAAGCGAGACGGAAACGATGTTTGAATGAGACGTCGAGAGCTGCACGGTCCAGCGCGCCAGGAACTGCTGACAGGCGGATTGGGAAAATGAAACAGGAAAGAGAAAACGCAGTTTGATGGCACTATCAATCTGAACTCACAGCCCTAACGCTCACGAATCCTCGCATCTAAACGAGACAGAGGTGTTGCTGTCGGACGAACGCCGCACACGTATCGATTGTGTCAGCGTAGACAAATAAGCTGCTTGTTCTGCACGCGTTTGTGAAATGAGACAAGAAACAGACGCTGCCAATTTCAGCCACGTCTCAAACCTGGGAATTATTTTTTAAAAAATAAAATCAGCAGACAATTTACACACAGCAGCAGCATTGCAATCATTTATGCATTTAGCAGATGATCTAAGGAAGAACAATCACATCTCATATCAGACATGTCATCAAGTGTAATCGGTGCGCTCAATTAATAATCGCATATGATATCAGCATTTATTCCTTCATACATTCATAACCACAGCATCTTCATTAACACAAGCCCCATCTGTGCCGCAACACCGTCATTATTTCAGTCAATTATGCTCAGATGACTGACAGCTGCCTTAAAAATACAGAACAAAAAAAAATGGTTTGATTATTATATAAACAGACAGATTTAAAAGGAGTGAGTCTCATGAACTTTGACAGTCTCTAATTCTAACTTAAATGCATAAACAATAAAACATTTTTTAGGTGAAAAACAGTTCTGCAACCCAAAGCGTTTCTAAATCTGAATTCTCCAGCGCCGTCACTGATACGACACTTTGGATGCGCTTCATAAGACGCTCGAGCGATCAAACACCTCCATCAGCTCGGCAAACACAGCAAACAAACGTTCTCCACACACAGGTGAAACTTCATAGTGAAATACAACAAACCACCACGCATCAAGTGCACTTCACTTCACAGCATCTATTACAGTAAACGCTCCTCATAAATCACAGCGGCAGCGACCCACGAATGTCCTCACCTCACCCGATCGCAAACGCGCCGGAGCACGTCTCCGTCTCCATCCCGACACGGTCGCCTCTCTGAAACGAGCCCCGTTTTCACCCGAAACGAGCGGCCTCGAGCAAAGTTTCACCAGCCGAACTCTCTGCGGCGCACAGCTCGCCGTTACCTGTCCGCACTCACCTGACGCATGTCGGCGGTCATTATTTCCATCGGTCAGAGGGTTAGTTTCCATAGTACCAGAGGCTGCATGCGCCGCTGCGCTCCCTGAAGCGCCCCTCCTCCTCCTCCTCCACCTCCTCCTCTCCTCCTCCTCTCTGTGGCTCGGTCTGCAGCGAGAGCTCCTCCGTCTGCGCCTAACTGCCGGAGCCCATGGCTGAGACTCTCGCCCGCAGCCTCAGAGACAGCGGCAAATCAACGGCTGGCCGGCGTGATGTCAGCAGCGCTCAGCCAGTCAGATCGCGCGGCTGCGCTCGCGGCACGTCACTGGCTAAATTGAGCTCTTCATTAGCCAAACAGCCACAGCCCGAGGAGTCGGGGGGGAGACGTGGGTGGTTTACCTTCACCCCCAACCCCAAAAATACACCCGCAGCGCGCGGGGCGGGTCGCCGGTCCGCGGAGACGGGTCACACGCGAGCGCTATTTCGAGTGGCTTTAATCGATAATTGCAGGGCGCTTTTCACTCGGATGCAATCCTTCTAATTGCTACGACGGTCGAGAAGCTCGTTTCCATACGGACGGTCCCGACGTCAACGATTAAAGTCGGTCCGTTTCCGTACGGACGGTCCCATGTCAACCAAACAGATCAAATTAAGCGGGGCACAAAAGAGGTGAATGTGGAGCTGTTTTCAGACGAAACGCTCTAAAATACTCCCAACATCCCACAAACAAGTCATGCATTTATGAAGCAACAATGCAGATTGATTCAAAGCAGATTCACATTAACAAACTGGAAAAGAACAGTGTTGATACACTGCAGGTGAACAGGGTAAAAAATAATTAACTAATAGTCTTACCAGGTGATTGATTACATTAATAACGGCAAACAAGTTTTCTAAAATGTTAGCTTTAAATATGCAAATGAGGCATTACTTAATGAAATATGCACTAATTTGCAGACATTTCTAACACAAAAATCTATACAGGATGAAGTCAGTTTCAAAATTTTGACATAGAGTCAAATGTTTTTACATGCTGTGAGGGAATTTTGTGCATCTCATTATGTCACTACATAATTCAGAAAAAACACAATTTTCAAAATTTTGGGGGGGAATAAAATGTTGTATATAATCAAGCAAATTATATTTGAACAAATCCCTCTGTAAAAACCTTCAAGATATAGACAGGAATAAAAATGTTTGGTGTGGTGTGTGTAAGGGCTGCTGAAGTGGAGATTTATGGCTCAGTGTAGGAGACAAAACTCATTTTGAGAAAACGGCCTTTAAAAATACGTAATGTAATTCAAATCTATTGACAAAGTGCCATAAAAGAAACACTCAACAGTGTCTTTTGGATGTTTTCTTTGCACTGGTCTGAAAAAACACTTCATGAAAAATCAAAAAGCCCAAAATCTCAAATTTGACAGGTGCATGAAAAAACTGTTTTTGCCTGCAGTGTCTCGCCTTAACGTTGCAAAATTCATCAATTATGAATAAAATTCAATTTCTGCTGTAAAGCAGCTCTACAGAAGACAACAGTCACTATTCAGATCAATTCAGATTCAGTTCAGTTTAATAACAGCATTGATGTTACAAACCTAATCAGTTATGAAACAAATTTGATTCTTCATGTTAAACTATAAAAAGCAGCTCTACAGAAGACAAACGTGTCATAGTTCAGTTCAATGTTGATTCGATTCGGTTCAATAATGGTGTCGATTTTAAGTTCAAATTCAATTTCAACCTCTACAGAAGACAATAGTGTCATTATTTAGCTTAGTTCAGTTCATATTTTGTTCTCATCCAATGAACTGCAGTTAAATCGATAATGCTACTGAATATTAATAGTGTTTAAACCCAAAAAACAACATAAACCTGTGATAGCAAACGTATTCTAGCACACACTCTAGCAGAACGCTTGACGTTCATTTAATTGTAACCTTAACTACGGAAATAATTAATGCACACAACGTAAGAAACACACACTAAAGAAGGTAAAAATGGCCCTAAAACAGTCCACCGGCATCTGAAGAACTGTAATTTACATATAATTAAAGAGAAACTCTCATCTAGTTGGGTTCACATCTTTACACTTCCACCGCTCTGGAATAATTGCCCCGCTGATAAACGACACGCTGGAAATCTCTCACCCCATAATCAATTTATTTCAATTGTGTGTGTGAACTATTACTCCAGGAGACGAGATGAAGATTTCCTCCCGTGTGGGACGGACAGACGGACGGACACAAGCGCGTCTGCAGCTGCAGAATTACGCTAATATCAGTTTTCAATGAAGCTCCTCAGAGTTCACATTAGTCCTCAGAAAACAGGGATTGCGACGAGTAATAACGCAGGAGCACATGATATCCTAATAATGAGAAGATGATGAGAAACATCACGCGAGCTGCTTTATTGACGAACGTGAGCAAACAGCCGCGAGTCCCGCATTAAAATCACCCGTGACGTGTTAATATTTGATGATTTCTCCCAAACGCGTCTTCGGCTCCGGCGGCGAGCGTGTGAAACGCGTTTCTGCGATCGCTCAAAGGAACAACGAGGTGCCGAAAACACCACCTAAATTGACACGCGTGTCATTGAGCTGCCGCGCAAGTTTATTACCCGTGTTCAGGTGCCGCGGCAGATTGACAGGCGGAGGTGCGAGCGACGCGCGGGTGGGCGAGAAGCGTCAACACATCAGGGCGCACGGGTGGAGCGGCTGCCAACAACTGCGGCGTGACCTTCCCGAAGAACCCCGAGCCAACATCACGGCGTGACGCGCGGCATCATCGCTTCAACACGTGAGCGCCGCTGACTTACGGACTGACGAGGGCTGGTGTCACTAAACAGGACGCTTCTCAGCACATTAACCTACACGACTGGGCAGTTAGAGAGGAGGAACGTCACCACAGAGGATAATGGGAAACGCTGCACCTGCAGCAGCCTCGGCGCAACACCTGCGCACAGTCAGACGCTCAGAACATCATCACACGCTGACGGGAAACGATCCTCCTTAATCGCCCTTGACTACAGGAAGTGATCAGCTTACATAAGAACAACACAACACTGATGGACACTAATCAATGAGTTAATCAAGAGTCCAATGCAGATATTAGGAGATCAATGGCGCATAGGTCGGTCTAGATGAACCCCGAGCACATTTTTCTCAGAATGTCTATAGTGAAAAGTACAACAAATATCACTTTCGCACCAAAAGAAAAATCCACAACAGCATTTCTGACTTCCCAAAAGAGGAAAAATAGGGAGAGATAAGCAAGTTGGTCAGAAAAGAGAAATGTGTCAAATTTGCTGTTGTTTTAGAAACACAGGGTTCATACAGATACTGTAAAATGAAATTCCAGCACTTTCCAAACACTACTTTTTTGATTTTCATGGACAATCAGAGATCTCACTTATCAAATGTCTTCTATTTCAAATAAATAAAAAAAACATATAATAAAAAAAAGAGGCAAAAATAAAGTGAAACACATGCAAAGTATTACTACTAAAAAATTACAAAGTATACTACACTTTTATTATAGTAAAACCATGGTTAATTTTCTTGAGAGATTTGTATTTGTGCACACTTATTTCTTTTGGTTTAATTAGATTCATTTGATCTGAATCAAATGATTCGCAATCCATACTGTGAAGTCCCGCTCTTAATAATGATTCGCAAACCACCATTTCAGATCAGGACTCGGAGCGCGGATCGTGAATCATTTGATTTAGATCGGGACTTTAAATTGCTTATCATGAATCATTCAATTCGCGAAATGATTCATATACCCATTCTGATCGAAATCAAATGATTCACGTTACGCGATTTGAATTCCTGATCTGAAACAAATGATTCGTGATACGCGATCCAATTGGAGCGCTTCGAAACAGGGAATCATTTTTGGAAACCATTACAAGCGATGTGGAAAAAAAAGCGATGTGGAAATCTGTTGAAAAGTTTTTGCTAGTGATTGGCTTGAAATGAATGATCAAATTCACAAGTTTGAATCGATCGGAGCAGTTCCAGAGTAAATGACTTAATTGATTCAGTTCATCTGTTCCTCTTTTTGCATCTTCAGACATGTTTACATGACACTGTCAGTACTACTGCTGGCTTAGCTTGATTGTTTTCTGACATTACCTGAAATAAGCAAAAAAGGTATGACGTTTTTTTAAAATTCCGTGAATTTTGTGTAAAGAGATATGTGCTTATTGACAAAATCAAACAATTATTTCATAGATACATTGTCTTTCAATAACTCAAGCACCTCTTCAAGGAATTTTGCTATTTTCAAGGGTTTTCCAGGCCTTAAATTTCTTCAAGTACTTAATTTGCTAAATTATTTCAAGCATTTTAAGCACGCTGTACAAACCCTGAGTAATGATAACTAGTTTTCTGTTATTTAAATATCATTGAAATAAAGTTTCATCAGTGACCGCTGCGGAAATGCTTATTTTGCTCAATATTAACTTTCATATTTTGCTAAAACATGCTTTAAGACAGCTGAATTGAACTCTATTCACATTGACGAACTTCACACTGTTATTAAACTGAACTGAATTAGTCTGAATAATGACACTACTGTCTTTTTGAGCTGCTTTACATCTGAATCTGAACAGTTTCCATCATTGATTCTGTTATTTTCTCTGTGAAGCAGCTTTAACACAATCTGTCACAATTTTCTGACTTGAAAATAGTGCTGTCAGTAGATTTTGGACGTGACAGGCGGAGGAACATCTATGCCAATACGACAAACTCTAGCTGAAATCCATGAATCACGGGAACAACTGAAGGGCTCATATCTAAACCAAATCTAAATGATATTGTACTCGTACTGTTTTCAACACTAAAAAATGGACAGGTGATGCTGTAGAAAATCCCATTGGCCGACAACTCAAGATTCAGGCCAGACAATGAGAGACGGCGAAAAGTTCCTTCAGAATAAATCAAGTCAAGCCCAGGATGGACGGCCGCCTCGTCCTCCTCAGTCACTGTCAATTTCCAAGCCATAATCCTTCCCAGATCTCCCTCATCATCTTCCCTCGCTCGTGAGGACGGCGGGAGCAGGTGGGCAAGATTAACATTCCACATTTCCTCTCATAAAGCCGCCATCACCTGCCGCTGAGGGCCGAGACTTATAGATTTTCAATATTAATCAAGCGCTAACCCCCAGGGAGACGCGCCCACCCCGTTCCAGGCGTTACCTCTCCAACTCCAGGATTTCCGGGTATCGAGTTCTCGGGACGAGGGGGAGACGTGAGAATCCCGGAGAATCGAGGCGGCGGCCGTTCGGCAAAACCGCGGAGCTCGGCCGCAACAAAGGAAATCAAAGTAGCCGCGTCACTCAAGCCGCGGATCGCAGGGGAGGGGAAAAAAAGAAAATCATCTGTCAAATAATTATAGCTCGTCCCACGATTTCACAGTACAGTTGTCTTTTTCTTTTGCGGCGAGGATGAAAAAAGCACCGGCAGCATTCAGCCAGAAAACACCTGGCACAAAGCTTGCGAGACAACAGTTCCAAGTGCTCGGCCGCTTCATTTACATAATAAAGAACGCATAATGGCAGCGCTTACTAATTAAGCCTCGCAATGCAATTTTTCTTCCTGGAAAAAGCAAAATGGGAGGGAGCTAAGTGACAAACGCGTTTATTTACATTTTTCCCTAAGGACGATGTGATTCCTGCACGGAGACGGTGGAAAAAAAGCCTAATGAGGTCCCCGGAGGCCGAGCGGGAGAGGAGCCTTCGTCGGCGTGTGCTGAGGTACGTGACAGCGCCGCGCGGACACTGTTCCATCCTCATTAGAGCGGGGGAAAGATGCCGCTCTGGTTTAGGATGTGTCAGCGAGCAGCGACAGTGTTCCTCTTCACCGTGACATGCTGCTTCTGTAGCGCGGGACAGGTGGGGACGGGAAGCGGCTGCCGAACTGACGCCTAATGCGCACTTACTGCCACACGGATCCTTCCCGCGCCTGTCCTCGGGTCACACGGCAATTACGGCCCAGGAAATGTTCGACTGCCGCTCTACCCGGGCTAATTCTGCTTCCTTTCATGTGGCCGACTCGTCACGACGCTCAGGAGTTCAAGAGCCAGCGTACCGTATATATACGGGACTTGTTGAACGTACCGCTGTCTCATGACTCAATCTATGGACTTTTTTTGCATCTCCAGCAACAACTCTGTGGAATAACGCGTGTGGAATGGATTTAAAGGGTTTGTTCACCCAAAAATGATTATCATCAAACCCATGAGACTTTGGTTCAAAGAAGCTGTTTTGAATGAAACCTGTGAGGTTTCTGACCCTCCAAGTCCATGCATCCAAAACTTTGACAATCCAAAAAGGTCACAAAGTGTTGTAAAACGAATCCGTATGAATCAAACTTAATTTAGGGATTCATTTAACATTTTTTTTTGCATCTTCTGTACTAACTGATGATGAGAAAAATAATTTAAAAAGCATGTGGAATGGACTGGTTTGCCCAAAAATGAATGTTCTGTCATCATTTACTCACCAAAGCCATAAGACTTTGGTTCAACGAAGATATTTTTAATAAAATCCTGAGAGGTTTCTGACCCTCCATTGAAAGTCCATGCAACCAAAGCTTTCACAGCCTGAAAAAGTCATTAAAGCATCACAAAACAAATCCATATGAATCAACTGGTTTAATCCAAGTCTTCTTGGGAGACATGATTGCTTTATATGATGAACAGATGTAAAATATGGGTTTATTGTTTTTGTTGTTTGTTTGTTTTTTTGGAACGATAACGATAAGTAGGCTACTTTTTTTTTTTTTTTAAGAGCACTATTTATTTTCCGTTCAGTAGTTATTTTAAAAAGTATCGGTCAATTCATCGATATCGGCCAGTGTGGTCCAACCTAGTTATCGGTATCGGTAAAATCCAATACCGGTCGACCTCTAATTTTAATAGTAAATTCCCCTTTGTTTGCCAAAAAAAATGTTTGCTTAATTTTCAATGATTAAAAGATAAATGAAATCAATGTTTTATGCCTTCATTTGATGATCAGAACATTTTAAATACACAACACAGAATTTCTGAGGGTAAAAAAACCTTCATAAGGCTATTTTAAGAATAAATTTGAATAAATTAACAGGGCTCGAAATTGCGACCGTTTTGGTCGCATATGCTCCCAAAATTTAATCTGTGCGACCTCAAAATATATTTGGAAGCATTTGTGCGAGTGCGAG
>JAHKKF010538813.1:0-15767 GCA_019740295.1 Labeo calbasu | reverse complement strand
GTTTGTGCAAGAAACTGAACAGTATTTATATCATTTTTTACCTCTATGATTCACTGCCCTGAGCGCATTCACAGCATCTTGCTTTTCACGGATTCCCAACTTCTAAATCTGATTGCTTAAAGTTATGGTTGCTTGCTCTTCGGCTGGTTATCAACACACCCATAAACTTACTAAGACTGTGGAGGATCTGTGGAGCGATCATTTTTCCCCTGATGGTTTTAGAGACCCAGGAGGGGATCACGTACGACTGATATCATCAGCTGTGCCTATGGTTTTTTCACATCGAACAGAAGTATGTGAACAAGATTATTGTATGTGTCCTGTTTATTTGTAAAGGTGCCCTTATGGAAATTAACTAATAAAATAAAGTTTTGATGTAGTAAAAGCATGTTTTTTAGTGGTTGACTTCCATCTCTGTGCACTGTGTAAACAATGAGTTACGTATAAGCGCAGATCGCTTCCGGCGCTTGCGTATACTATGGCGTATTGCGTATACTGAGCGCGTACACGTGTCACGAGCCAGATGCTGTGCATGCAGTAGGCAGTAGGACACAGCGGTGAATCAGAGGTAAAAAAATGATATAAATACTGTTCAGTTTCTTGCACAAACCGATCGTTTTATGTCTTAGGACATCAGTGTGCAATGCGTCACGAGTCGCAGGGTTTAATTTGGTTTTGTTTGTGTATGTTTTTTTTTACTCTCAAAGATTTGGTAGCCTTTGACTGCCATTATATGACTGACAGACTTCAACGAGTTAATAATCTTTGTTTGTGTTCTACTGAAGAAACAAAGTCACCTACATCTTGGATGCCCTGGGAGTAAGCAAATAAACATCACATTTTAATTTTTGGGTGAACTATCCCTTTAAAAAGTATACAATGTTTTTTTATTTTCCGAAAAAAAAAATGATCGTTTCGCTAGATAAGACCCTTCTTCCTCGGCTGGGATCGTTTAGAGCCCTTTGAAGCTGCATTTAAACTACATTTTGGAAGTGCAAAATCGGGGCACCAATGAAGTCTATTATAAGGCGGAAAATCCTGAAATGCTTTCCTCAAAAACTATAATTTCTTCACGACTTTAAGACATGAACATCTTGGATGAAAAGGGGGTGAGTAAATTATTTGTAAATTGTTGTTCTGGAAGTGGACTTCTCCTTTAAAAGAAGTTGACAGTTGTTGTTATGCTTTCCATTTATTGCAAACAAGGTTCCTTTGCAGAGGTATGACAAGATCATTAATCAATCAATCAACTAAAAAATGATAGTTTTATATGTTTGTGTCATGTGTGGTAAATCACAATCCCTGATGTGTGGAAAAACCTCTTGGCTACCTTATTCATTCTTAGGAGATGCTATAAAACGGGCCTTTGCACAAAAATAAATAATAAGCTCGCCTACATAACAGATGCCATTGTTTTGTAAATAACTGGGTTTTAGTGACTAAGGAACAGATTTCAAGTTTGATGTCACAAACATTTCAAGGATTTGCTTCTCACTCTAGCAGTTGCCTGCTGTTGGAGTGAGACGTGACGTGTTTCTTGACATACTTTTACTAGAAAAGGTGTAATAAACGCCATTTCGGCTTTAGAAGTCGTGAGCTGAGAAAAGTGTCAAGATGACTTCACTGCATCCGCCATGAGCTCTTTGCTGAAGAGCTGATGATTTGAATCAGGTAGAATTAGATGAACATTGGACCTTGGTTATTGTGTAATGTTACAAACCAGTTCAGAAAATTGGAGGGGGAAAAATAGTTAAATTGAGTAGTAGTACATTTAGTGCATTTTATTATTAATCCTCCATAAAATTCTAAAGTTATTTACTTCTGTGTTTTTAGTGCTGTCAAAATTAGCACATTAATGCAGTCGATTAATTTCAGCACCAGGTGCTAGTCAAACGAGTGCAGGAAAGGTACAGGTGATGAGGGAACTTTAGTAGAACAACAGTACACTGTGGTTAGATCAGATGTTGTCAGGCCATATGTTAATAAAAACATATTTACCTGTCCTGTCAGCTGTTAAACTGTGCTCGTAGTGCATGCTTCAACTGCAAGCACAAATGCGGTGGCGCACACTGTAGCCTGTATCATTTCATAAAGAGCGAATTAAACTACGAGCATTTGTGTCAGATCCGTGTCACGTTCAACAGCGGCAGCTCTTAAAGTAATAGCAGCCAAATAACCCAATAGCTGCTGTCTGTTAATCAAAGAACAAAAGAAAAATGAGAACTACTTTATTACTACTTTATTTATTTATTTATATACTACTAAATTTATTAGTTTATTAGTTAAATTACTTCATTTTTTTTTTTTTTTGATTGACAGCACTAATTTTTTTAAATGATTAAATGGACAATATTTATACAGTGTAAAACTAAATCAGTGATAGGACATTGTGTGGCATATTGCATATGAATATATTTTATATAAACATTACATTTTTGTTAAGGTATATTTACTTTAAGAAGTATTTAAATTAGTGTTGCACAATATACCGGTACTTAAAAAGAATCGCGATACCCTGGTTTTAAAAACGGTATGATTTCACATTTTACTAGTACTGGTACTTTAAGAATGCATTTCAATAAGAGCCGTATTTCTGTGTGTCTGTGTAAATGGCGCAAACACGCGGTTTTGTTTACTACTCACATACGCGTGACGCTTGCGGTGTTTTCAGCCTCTGCTGCCTCAGTATATGAGTACATCAACACATATCGGAATTCCCGTAATTACGAGATTCCAACTTGTAAAAAGCGTTCACGTCCTCGTAGAACTCGTAATTACAGCTTGTAAACTGGGAGTCTTCTGAGAGCTACGACTTGTACCACATGACTGCTGTACCACCTGACCAACGTAAGCTCTGTTTAGGTGTTGATAGCGTTGCCATAGAAAAGCATAATTCCGAGTCTGTGAACGTGAACAGCTCCGAGTAGAACATCACATGTTGTCATCTCGAAATTACGGTAATTACGATATGGCGTGAATGCAGCATAATATACAAACAGAAACCTTAAGGTCTTCACAGCAACCTGTCAAAATAAAAGTTTGGTTTAGTTTGACAGTCAGAAATAGATTACTTAATGTAAAGATAGTACTAGTACTAATAATAAAAATATTTTTAAAACAATGAGGAATATTTACCAGAAAAAGTATTTACCAGAATTTATTTACCAGAAAATTGTAAATACACAACACAGTATTTCTGAAAAAATAAAATAAATAAATAGTCTATAATAAATTAATCCAATTTTTATCAAATCTAATTATCCTTTATAAATTCATTAAACATGCTTTTGATTATTAAAATGTTATCAAACGATTAAAATAGAATCCAGAAAATTAATGGAAAACAGAGATTCACAAACAAAACTGAATTTGAGAAAAATGCTAAAATGTATTTCATAGGGCCTTAAAAACATGTCATTTTTGTTAAACTTTTAATAAATTGCTGTTAAATTCTGCAAGTTTCATGATTTCAGTTAATTAGACATGCTTATTTTTTTAATGTAACCATTAAAATAGAGTCTAGAAAAATTAAAATGGAATTTAAGAAAAAAATAAAACAGTATTTGTCCTTTAGTTTGTTACTTGCGTCTAGGTTCTTATTATTAATAAGAAAGATAAAATAACAAAAAAAAAATTAATTGTGAAATAAAATTACTATATCATGAAATAAGATTTGGCTTTATCCTTTAAGTTAACTTACCAATATAGCAAAGACCTCTACATACGTGTAGGATCGGTAATTGTTCACCATAATCCTGTGTAGTGGCACTGGCATGTGATTACTGTTATTTTCATTTATGAAATGCATTATTTTAACAGATAAAATAACTATGATCTCCATTTAGATCATCTATTATTCAATTACCTTTCCTGTTGTTCTATGTTTATTTCATAGTATTGGTTCAGTAGTAGTATCGTGATATGTCAGGTATCGTATCAAAGTCAAAATTTTGGTATCGGGACAACACTAATTCAAATACATTGCTAATGTTTTCTAACATTTGAGAACATATATTATTTTTTTTATTTTTTTACATATGGAATTTCTCAGACATGGTTTGCAACGTGGAGCTCCCTCAGCGGGAGAGAAGAAAGGCCAAGCTCTTTCTCATCTCAAACTGCTGTGATGAAAATTTAATGTGAGCTTCTGCTACCCTTTGCCTTGATTGTACGTTTTCTCCCTCCTCTTTTTATCATCCAATTGGATTAATATTTATAGAAAATATAAGAGATTATGCCATGGTGGCTCTAAAGAAACTGATCTGCATGCCTTGAATTCCATCACTCTGCTAAAAAGGAAGTTTAGTTGGATGTACCTTCTAGATGAACTTGTATGATCTTTAAGGTTGACAGTTATATTTTGTCATAATACCGCTAGGGTGGGTTACCACATGACTAGTCAGGGGTACTAGTTAACTGTTCAGTCATAAGAAAACGTTTTATACTTAGGTTTATAAAGGTCTGGTGTCAGCACTAATAGAAGCTGATGGATGCTTTTCAGACATTTCCACAGCATCACTGATGTTGAACCTTGATACTGTATGCCATTGTAATCTTGAAAATGTTATTTTGTACAAGGTCCTTGCCAGCCTTGCTGAAATTAACCCACGCAGCTGCATGTGGTGCTTTTGAAAGATGTGAAGCGAATGAGTCACTTCTTTTATTAAATAGAAATATATATTTTAAATGTTTTATATTTATATTTAGGGCTGGGCAATATGGGCAAAAAAATTATCACAATATTTTTTTTTTTTTGATATCGATAATTATCACGATCAATGTCAAATCTCTATTTCTTTCAAGTTTAAAGTCAGATTTTTGCTCCAAAGTGAAAGTTGTAGAAACCAGACCATTCATTTTCCTTAACAAAATAAATATCTAAATAGAAAAATTAATTTCTGCATGTTCTAATGAGTTATATTGTTTCAAATCAAGAAACAGCTTTGGGTTGTCTGATGATAATAATAATAATAATAATAATAATAATAATAATAATAATAATAATAATAATATCACTTTTTGTCTCTTAGAAATGTACATTTATAGTAGCTTGATGCAGAGGTAAATTTTTGTTCATTATCAGTCAGTAACATCTGTAAAAATAAAATAACATCTGTAGCAACCTCAGTTTTATATGGTTAAATTTATTGACCCACTTTATTTATTTATTTATTTTTTTAATTAAGCATTGGTCTCCCATAGTAGCAAGCATACATTTTAAATCATGATAAACACAATTAAAACCACACATAATGGTACCTCAATACCATGGTAAAAATATAACTACATGGTTTTATATTTGTATAAAAAACGGTAGTCTAAAAACTTCCAGTATAAATGCATACATGCTATAGCTTAATCACAAATACTTATATACTATAATTATATAATTATATCTTGTAATAAAATTTACTGTGACTATCCCACATTGCTGCCACAATACCATGGTGCAGTGAGTGTTACTACAGTAAATCCATGGTAAATGATGTTGATGTGTAGACTGAAAAGCCTTCTGACTGTCTCATTGCACACAGCTTTAAACTAGTTTGAATCACAGAGTCATTTGTGTTCATTGCTGAATTCAAGTGTTTCACACTGGATCTCACAGCGCTGTTTAGTGCTCGTGTGACGGAGCCGTTCACATATCACGTCTTTTGCGTGCTCAAGTTCGTTATTTTAAATGTAGGCGCGTGGCATCTGCGTTCATAATGGAAGCTACGTGGTTTTTCCTCTTCCTGGTTTTTCCAGGTGCGTCGCGCTGTTTTGTTCCGCTTTTGGCACATAAAAATTAAATTGAACATTAAATGAACTCCTTATATTGTTTTTATCGAGGAAAATTATATCGCGATAATTATCATTATCGAACTATCGCCCAGCCCTACTTATATTATTTATTTTGTTATATTAAAACATAATCATAAATTATAGTTATATATATTATAATAATTTAATAATTAATAATAATTTAATCAAAACAATTAGATAAACTGTCCAAAACTGGCAATACGCCAAGATTTTTTTCCCCTCTTACAAGAGCTTATGCTCTGGCTTTTCCAAATATATATAAAACTGTCATCCAGTTATAGCATAAAGATTAACAGCAGACCATAAATATGTTCATGTCTACAGCAGTGTTGGCCCAGCAGAGGGTTGTCAGTGATTCAGCTCTCCTCACAACACAGCGAAAGGCTGCTTAGCTGCTAATTAGTGGCTCGTCCCACATTATTGCACTTCCACCATGTAGTATTTTGTCATGTAGTGCAATACAAGCTAGAAAAGATTAAATTAAAAATAAAATGGTTTCATACTTTCTAACTGTTAAGAAATGTAATTTTTAAAAATCTCACCAGAGCCAAAACACATACATTTATATAGCGCTTTTCTGAGCACTCAAAGCACTTTACATTATGAGGGGGGTATCTTCTCATCCACCACCAGTGTGCAGCATCCACTTGGATGATGCTACTGGCAGCCATAGTGCGCCAGAACGCCCACCACACACCAGCTTATTGGTAATAAAGCCAATCATTATATGGGGACTGTTAGAAGACCATGGTGGTCAGAGGACAATGGGAAGAGCAAATTTGGCCAGGATGCAGAGGTCACACCTCTACTCTTTTCAAAAGACAACCTGGGATTTTTTATGACCGCAGAGAGTCAGGACCTCTGCTTTTTGACAGTATAATGTCCCCATCACTATACTGGGGTGCTAGGACTCACACAGACCACAGGGTGAGCATCCCCTGCTGGCATCACTAGCACCTCTTCCAGCAGCAACCTAGTTTTCCCAGAAGGTCTCCCATCCAGGTACTGACCAGGCTCAACCCTGCTTAGCTTCAGTGGGCAATCAGTCTTGGGCTACAGGATGATATGGCTGCTGGCAAACAGAAAGTGTGCATTGTACATTTTCTAGGTTTTTGGTAATGTTTATACTGCTTCTGTTAATTGGTAAAACTGGCATGGTTACCAAACAATTAATAATCTCAAAATGACCAAATATTGACGAATTTGTTGACCTGTCTACATCAGCCTGTCACTAATAATAATATTAGATCTGGCTATTTTTTCTTCTGGATACTGGTTTGATAAGAAGAGGTGTGAATGTGAGCTGTGAGAAGTTGTAAGATAATGACAGTGATGTACAGGGTTGTGTCAGTGAGCCAGAAGGCAGCGTGTCTCGTGTCGACCTGTTAACTGGACAATGTCATCAGCAACATGGGGGGCTCATCCTTCAATTCTCTCACTCCCAAAACGGACTTGAGAAAGTATGTATGGGCTGGAGGCTTTGTGTGTACATTTGAAGATTTTTACTTTTTTTAGAAATAATATTTACACTAATATAACAACATTTCTTGTAGCTATAGATTTGTAAAAATCACTTTTCTTTTCTTTTTTTTTTTGGTTCAATAAAGTCAAAGCTTCACATGTGAAACTCCATGTTTTCAGAGACTGAAGTTTGCTCTCCCATAGATTTTAGACTCCCACACTCAGTTTTGGTGTCTCTAGAGAATCCGAAACCATTTTTAACAAATCACGTGTCTAGATGGTTGTAAAAATATTCTGTAATCTCAGCCCAGTCAATCCCAATGGGAAAGTTCAGGCCAAAACACAGCCGGTCAGCTCCCTTTTTCCCCCTTTGTTGTACAGTACCAGTAAATATTTTGGACACACCCACAAATTTTTTAAGATATTAATGTTTTTCAAAACTATCTTTTATACTACAGCTGTCTGTCGGTGAGCACATCCCATAGCAAGTTAGCAAATGAATCAACTGACAATGAAGTAAATTTGCGAAATGTTTTATGCCACAAAGTGAACATGCAAAGAAGGTCAAACACCCTTAACAAAAAAGGTAAAACAGTGATATAGGACGATTTTGAAGTTGAGGGAGAACACGAGATGAGAGTCTTTTAACATACCCTAACTGTCATGAACCGGAAAAAAACAGAGGTCGGGAAGAGCAAGACAAGACGAGCGTTTGACATTAAAAAGTATATAAATTGTGTTATTTTTATGAAACTAACCAATCGCTTCGCTAGATAAGACCCTTCTTCCTTTACAACTGCATTTGGGATCGTTTGAAGCCGCATTTAAACTGCATTTTGGAAGTTCAAACTCAGGGCACTATAGAAGATGAATTTGTCTGTGTGCCATATTCATGTCCTTCTTAAAAGCGCAAAAAATACATTTTCTAGGTTTTACAGTTACAGTTTTCTATGCTTCTTTTCTGTTGGTATTTCTCAGTTTAATTTGTATTTCATATCGCTAAAGTGCCAGTAAAGGCTTGTTTTTGCTTTTTGTGTTTGAGAAGAGTACTTACGGTCTTGCCTTCAATACAAGATCTCTTGCAGTATACTTCTATAAATTTGAAATGTGAATCCACATATGCACACAGCTTTGTTGGGTTTAATTCTACTCTGTTAATACCGGATAGATAAATAAGAGCCCCATTTGGAGCAGACGGACGAACCCTAAAGGTTCTTAAGTGTGCTATAGGCCTCCGGGGACACAGACGTTCAGTGTGACTGTGGCAGGCCGCCATGATGAAGTTCTCCAGCTCTCAGTGTACATCCTGAAAGAGACATGGAATAACTCATAACTATAATTTTACGGCAAGCCCCAGCTGATAGCTCAAGGACCCCCATCGTGACAGCTTTTCTCCGAAATGTAGACCTGGAGCACTTGAGGAATGCAGCAAAGATGATTTAAAGGGAGAATTCACCCAAAAATGAACATTCTGTCATCATTCTCACCCTCGTGTCATGCCAAACCTGTATCTAAAGACCTTTTTTATGTTTTTTTCGTGCAATTTCAAAGGGGCACTGAAGCTTTCAAACTTCAAAAAGGAGACTTGCGCTAAAATATGTGATCCTGGACCACAAAACCAGTCATAAGGGTCAATTTTTAAAATTGAGATTTATAAATCTTCTGAAAGATGAATAAATAAGCTTTGGTTTGTTAGGATAGGACAATATGTGGCCAAATCTTTAATCTAAGGGTGCAAAAAAAAAATCTGAATATTGAGAAAATCGCCTTTAAAGTTGTCCAAATGAAGTTCTTAGCAATGCATATTCAAAAATTAAGTTTTGATATATTTATGGTAGGAAAAGTATAAAATATCTTAATAGAACATGATCTTTACTTAATATCCTAATGATTTTTGGCATAAAAGAAAAATAGATAATTTTGACCCATACAATGTATTGTTGGCTATTGCTACAGATATACCTGTGCTGCTTATGACTGGTTTTGTAGTCCGGGGTCATATGTATAAAAGGTAGTCCATATGAATTGTGCTTTATATTAGTTGACTAGATTGCATGGATGGAAATCATTAACTTTTCTAAACCAAATCCATCGATTCATTTATTTATTTATTTATTTATTTAATTTTTTTTTTTTTTTTCAAGAGTTTCAAATATACAGATATGGAATGACATGAGGGTTAGTACGATGATTGAAATGTCATGGGTGAACTATCCTAGCTGTTATGCCTATTTAGGATGAGCTATTTCTGATATTTATTACCTTTTTAAGATAAGCTGATAAAGGCTAATTTTACTTCTATCGCTTCTGTAATACTTAATACTTTAAATGCATGTGATAACGCTTACTCATTATGTTACCAAATATAGCCTAGACATATGCAGTGTTGTGGATTCTGCTGTCACCCTCTACTGTAAATGACTAGGCCTGCAAAGAATTTGCATGCAGAAATCCACAGAAAGCTCTGTAAATATCCACAAAATTCTTTTTTTTTGCAATCATTTGCTAAATTTTTTTTGTCTGTTTGATAACGTTTGCAGTTAAAGAGCGTAGTACTCTGAGCTCTCCTTAACATGTTGTCATATTTAAGCCATTCCACAGAACTCTGAAGATTTTAACACCATTATTAACTCTGAAAATGTGGGAAAAAGTGTGCAAAATTTATGTAATGCTATGATTCACACATACACTCCTGCAGCACTTGGCATGCCTCAAATGGGTTTCTTACCAGTCCATTTAAAGTCATGGAAAAAAAAACTCAGATGCATTAAAACAAAGTGGAAAATTGATGACCTCATCATGTCAGTCCTCTGGGATGTGTTTAAAGAGCGTTAGCCTGTGACGTATGTTCTCCTGTCGCTCTTATTTGCCTCTGCTTGTAGCTTTTTTTCTAGTTTGCCTTAAGTGATTAGGCCGGACAAAACAAAGCGAGGTTCACGGGTCTCTCATATGTATCAGTAACAGCTGTTATTTGGATCCAAGCACTGAGCTTTGTGAATTCCATGAATACAACAGCGAGCATTTGTGGCACATGGAAAGACCAGAGCAGCTCCATCCAGGGAAACAATATCCCAGCTGTCTAGCTGTGGCTTCACTCTGCGAGCCCATATGCTTGTTAATATAACACGATATTTGTGCTAATCACAGGGTGGCCGTAGCAAATCCAGGTGACTGATACAAGGCCACGGGTGCTCAGACCTGGTATATGACTATATTATGCTCTAAATTAAATCTCACATGGTAGCATGGATTGGTTTAGTTTGTGCCAAGGAACAGTAACTGTGCCAGGGAACAATGTTGCATTTATTATGGTGAGACATGCAGCATGGCAAAAATGCTTCAAGTACTGTACTTTCAAAGCATTTACTGGTCAATATTGCATAATTCTCACTCAGGTTATGCACAAAAGACCAAGACCTAAATACATTTCTTTAAAGTCAACACAGAATCAAATTTAAATGTATTGTACAGCGAGTAATTTCTTGTTTAAAAGGTGCCATGTCACGAAATTTTCGACTTTTTCCGTGTTTAAGTGGTATAATCGGGTCCCCGGTGCATATACCAACCCAGATAATTTCTAAAACGACAACTCAGTAACTTTTTGGTAAGCCTTTCTCTGCAAGAATGTGAAAAAACAAACGTGTGATGTAGGAAGAGGATCTTATTATAATATTACCGCCCCTTAATCTGCATGTTTCCACCCACGGCGCCATCATTTTGTTTTCGCAAGCGACAATGGTGTACCAGTTCGAGCAAAGCATGCTAACTGTTCTGTCCTTGGCTGCACAGATGAGCACAGAACACTATTTAGAGTCCCAACCTCAGACAAGAGAGCAGTGGATTTTTATTTATTTATTTATTTTATTAACCATATATTACGCTGCTGCCACACAGATCTAATATAAACATGCAGTTTCTTTCCCAGTTGTTTACCCTCACAGGCATAACCAACTGTTTTTGTAACTCCTGTGTGTTTTGAACATAAACTTGTGTGTATTTGACCATTTTAGCGCAATAAGACATAAAAGAGAACTTAGTTTAGTACTATATCAGATGTTTGAACTAATATGGTTTAAAACGCATGATTTCAGTGCAATAGACATGATAATCACAACCAAACATGTTTTTTGGCAGAATACATGGGTCCTACCTCTTGCCTGATCGTTACCCTTTTTTTTAATGTTTTGTTCCTTTGATAATTTCCTTTTTTTTTCTTGCATCTCTCTCTACCTATAGTCGATCTGTCATCCTGTGCACTCAAATTGAGCACTGTCTTCTCTCTATCATTTCAAAACACGCTGATTGTCTTTTTTTTTTTTTTTTGACTTGGTCTGACACTGTGGTCAAAAGCGTTTTTTGAATATCGCTTGGAGTGCTATGATTTATAGTTTGAAAATGAAGAAATTGAAACATCCATAAATATTAGCACTGTACACTTTTTTATTGTAGAGTGAGATATTACAGTAGTAATTTCTTGTTTTAATATTTTCACTTGGTAATAAAAAATGACAATAATTATTAATATAATTATTAAATCTAACTTCCAAAGCACATACTGTATAATCTAATGTTGGTTTGTTCTATCGTACTTTTCATGTGATATAAGCCCCTAGTGTTTGTTTGTTTTGTTCATTTCACTTTCATTTTTGTACATTGTAAGTGTTGTTGAAGACATGATATGTACGTCAGTATTGTAAGTGTTTTTATAAATTTTATAAAAAATAATATTACAAAAAAACAATAAGTAAAAAAAAAATAATAATAATACTTTTTTTTTAATAGTCATATTGATATATAAACACATTTTTGGCCAAATCGTGCAGCCGTGCAAACAAGCACAGCAGACTTGGAGCTTTTATTTATATATATATATATATAAATTAAAATAAATTTCTTTTTTTTTTTTCTCAAATCACGTAGCCCTATGTTAGTGGTCTTAATGTGTCGAGTTAAAGTTGCACATTGTTCCAATTTTTGAAAAAAATGCAATCAGCATCCCCATTTTGGATTTTCAAATCCTTTCCTCAAATTACTTTATTTTCCAGTCAATCGGTCCAGTCAATTTCTGTCTGCATTTTTTTTTTCCATTTTTGAAATGTTAATGTTTCATGATCAAATTAGTTTTTTGGGTTAAATACTGTATGATTGACAGCCATAAAAATTGAGTGAATAATAGGTGGGAGAGTATCACTGACACAGCATTTAGCCACTTATGAGTAGTTTGACATAGTGGATAGAACAGTGAAATGAATTATGGGTTGACAATTTTAAGCTGATGAATAGACATAATTTTAGTGCCATTATGGTAATTGTTGCAAAAGAGAGGAATTTTGTTACTTTGCTCCTCTCTCCTCCTTGCATTTTAAGGCTCTTGTGCAGAATAATGAGTGAGAGGAAGATTTTCACATCAATCCTGTTTTACTCAATGAAGAACAGTAGCATTTGGAATTCAGTTGTGTCTCAATAAATCCATTGCACCTGATTAATCTCCGAACAGCAGAGTACATCTGACATCGTTTAACACCAAAGCTGAGTCACACACAGGAAACTTCATGTTCTCCCTGTCTAAATGCCATACCATTTCAGGAAATGTTCTTGTTTTAATTCTCCGCTCTTCCGGATTGTCTGTCTAGTTTGTTTTCATCTATTTAAGCAAGAGGAAAGAATTAAATTGCTTATTCACATCAGATGGGCCGAACTGCAAATGTGGTTTAATCGCTCACTCATATCAGGGTGAAATTTCTTTACGAAGGAAAGGCTCGTGTTCATCTTATTTGATTATTTTCTCTCTTTTTATTTGGAATGAATCAATTCAGCGTTTGATTTCTTGATCTTTTTCCCTTTTCCACTCTATATTTTTGGCCTTCCACCATGTTTCTTGGCTGTTCTAAGATGTAAAATTGTTTTAAAAGTTGAACGAGCGCTCAAACCTAGATAGCTTCTGTGCTGTATGCCAAAATGAAGTGCATATGTGTGTACATCAGCCTCAGAGGATGAACCTGAGTGTATTCAAGGAGCGATTGCCACGGCAACTGAATGACACTTTGGCGGCCTTGGTTGCAAGAGCCTCTGCAAATAGTCAAGACACCAGTGGGAGGAAAAGCTGGAATCTTAGACCTTTTTGGTAGAAGTTATGTGAAAACTTGAGCTGTCAAGTTGACATGTTCATTTAGTACAGTTATTAGCAAAAAGGAATGCAGTTAATCATGTTCCCTGACCTCTAAATAGCTTACATTTATAAAGGATGCTAACGTTATTTTCAAATTCTCTGTTCAATTCATATTGAGATATGCGGTTAATTCATTATTTTGCTAAACATTTTCATTTATTGACAGTGAAATGAGTTTTATGGATAGGTTGGACATTTTTCTTGAGGTTACATTATCAAAAAAGAGCGCTTGAGGTCGTTTTGTTCTTCGTTTCTCAGGAGGCTAGATTTGGTTTAAAATTGGCCCAGAAATTACAGATTGTTCCACTGGCAAGAGATATCCTTAAATATGCAATATGCTGTGGTTATTAGACTGTGTTAAAAACATCCCACTCTGATGTTTCGCCAGCAATGAACTCTTAAAGATACACAAAGAGTCGAATGAAATCATAGTTTAGTGAGGAGAGAAATTCTCAACGCTGCCATATATGGAGCAGATGTAGCAATTGAATTTAGGAGTAAACATTACACAGGGATATTCTAATTCCAAGAGGTCCAGGCGCTGCATTTCTGTTGTATCTAATCTCCAATGAATCATAACTTGTAATAATGTAATATTTTTTTAAATAATTCAGTAAATATAATGATTTATTTTAGAAGCGACTGTTTGTACATCTCTGAGCAGCACACAGCAGAAGTGTTTTTTTTTTTTTTTCGTGAACAAATCAGTTTTTTTTTTAAAAGAGTTCATCTAAAAATACCCAAACCCATAAGACCTTTATTCATCTTCAGAACACAAATTAATCTATGTTTGATGAAATCTGATAGCTTTATCCGTCAGCGGCACCAAATGCATGCGTCGCTGTACTCCCTTTGCTGTCTGTGCAGGGTTCGAAAGCTCTTAGATTTCACCAAAAAATATCTGTGTTCTGAAGATGAACCGTCTTACGGGTTTGGAATGACATGAACGTGGGTAAATAATGACAGAATGTTCATTTTTGTGTGAACTATCCCTTTAAATAACACATTCAGAATAGCATAATTGATAATTAACTTCTTAAAGAGCAGGTGGTATTTTAAAGTGTCCTAATATTGTGTTGGAGTCCTCTACAAAAGGTCAGAACAGTTTTTTTTTCAGAATGTACATTTATACATAGTCATTGAGTTATAATTTCGAAACGATTCGATAAATCAGTTCTGAGCATAAGATCTGTAAACCCCTCCCTTCTATAAGCCTACTCTGCTCTGATTGGTCCAGTGCCCAAGTCTGTTGTGATCGGTACAGAGAGGAGTACTCGAGCAAGTTGGCGAACGCTGCCATCAGTGTTGCCAAGTTCGTGGTTATTTTTTTGTGTCTGTGGGTTGAAGCAACCCCAGTAACGTCATAGCCCCTGGAATGCGAATTCACCAGGGGAACCCCGACAAAAAAATGTGTGTTTTACACCCTAGAATGGGATTTTTAATGGGGAACCCCCCTCGAAAGGCGATTGGGCTAGTTTTGAGTAGCAAGTTTTGTTGTAAAAACCTGGCAACCCTGGCTACCATTGACAAAGCATGCACCAAAACAATAATATAGTGCTCCAGTTCGTTCTTAAAATAATGACACAAAAACAATTGAACACTTATGCAAGCAAATTGTAACTGTAAACACTTAAAAAAACAATAACGGTGGATATGTTAGCTAATATGAGTGCTAATATGAGTAACTGATGAAACAACACATTTTGTAAACCAAAATATGTCTACATTATTATTATTACACAAAGTAATTAGAACAACAACAGTCTACATTAATCAACACAATTTTTAGGAAATACTGGGTTCACAGTGAATTATCAGAACTATTTCAGTAAGACAGTAAACCTAAAAGCTGCACTAAGTATACATCACATATTAGCACAAACAACTTGCTATTTGGAGCACTCAATTGAAAATGTACACATAACGTATCAATCGTGCTTACAGGTTGTGTTTCGGAGATGCTTGTTAGCCCAAATAAAGAAAATTAGAAGCCAATATTAGAGAAGCAGTCCTTGGTAAAGTGACGAGCACAACAGAAGGTTCAAATTGTATTGCTGTGGAATCGTGAAATGAATTTGAACCGCTGATCTTCATCATCATTAACTTTTGAAGGGGTCGAAATTGCGACCGTTTTGGTCGCATATGCTCCCAAAATTTAATCTGTGCGACCTCAAAATATATTTGGAAGCATTTGTGCGAGTGCGAGAAATTGTTGTGGTGCGACTTGTTTTCACTTCTTTACAAAACTTTCGCTAGCCTAACTACTGCCCAGAGTGCTGTGAGCTGATACAGTGACAGTTTCGCCGTTTTCTCCAACATTACATAACTAATT
>JAHKKF010538812.1:0-15449 GCA_019740295.1 Labeo calbasu | reverse complement strand
AATGTCTGGTGCCAAACAACACCTGCTTCCTGCCTAAATACCTGCGTGAAGTTACTTCCGGGTCCTCGTGACCTCACGTGATCCGGTGCGTGTGACAGACTGAAAGTATACTTTCCTGTTTTTAGTTTAAAAGAAGTATACTAATAGCACACTTGAATTAACTTCTTTTTCGTAAACATGTTAATTAAAAGATAAACTAGCGGCCCATGTGAAATGTGCTATACAAAAAGCCTTGGGCTTGCGTAACACTCATTTGTCATCAGTCCAAACACGCGCGCACTTTGTGCACGTTTTGTGTGCTTGACATTAATTGTATTACATAAGTCACTTTGGAATAGATGATGAAGTAACTTATATTCCAGGAAAAAACAAACAAACAAACAAACAAAAATAAAATAAATTCAGATTAATTTGATTAATTCATTTGCATTTGATGAATCATGTCTATTTGATCCATGTCTGTTTTGTGTGTTTTTTAGATAAACGCTGTACAAAGTTCTTCCACCCTGAGAGGGAAGATGGCGCTCTATACAGACCGTGTAAAGGAGACCTGTGCCAGTGTGCAGAAGGTATTATCATCCACAAATAATAGTTTATGAAATATTTAATCTAGTTTGGTTCCCTGTGTGTATGAACATTATTAACTTCTCTAAACACAGAAAACTGTAGTTACCAGAAGAAGTTACCGTATCGGAGATAAGCGTTTCACCAAAGCCTGTGAATCTGGCATGGATTATGGTAAACACATTCAGTCCTGTGTGTTAATTCATGTTCATGACTTTCATACTTTCAGTGATTCATTATTTACTCATTTTGTTCTACCTTAATGCTTCATTGTCCTGTTGTAATATGTAATAGAAGTGTTATACGTTGACTATGTCTGTAAACAAAAATAATTTCAAACAGATAAAGGGGGGAAAAAAAAGGTAGGTGCAATATTCTTATATTTATTTGTTACCACTTACATCTTCTATTCTATTCTATTCTATTCTATTCTATTCTATTCTATTCTATTCTATTCTATTCTATTCTTTTTCTATCATCTGTAGCACAACTGCATATACAATTTATTTATTTTCTTAAATCTTATATTGCAATTTTTGTCTATTTATATTTACAAATGTGTATTTTTTTTTATTCTTAACTTATTGTATTGTCTCTGTGTTGTTGCTGTCGTCTCTGTGCACTGGAAGCCTGTGACACCAAAACAAATTCCTTGTATGCGTAAGCATACTTGGCAATAAAGCTGTTCTGATTCTGATTCTGAGAAACAGTCATTTTAGTACATGTCTGGTTTTCATGTCTGGTTAATTGGACTTATCAGTTATAGGTTAATATGTGATTATTTTAAGTGACGTTTTTAGCACTCAAGTTTACCACTATGGAAGTGCATTTGAGGACATTTTCTCTAAAACTGACTCAAAGACTGTTAACATTTAGACAGTTATCACTGTCTGTTTCTCAATAAGTGATGCTTCCTTGCACCTTCATCCTTCAGCAATGCTGGCCAGTTGATGTTGGCTATTTCTAATTGGCACAGACATCATCTACTGAACTGATGTTGACTCTTGCTAGATTAGGTTGTCGACCCCTGATGTAGAGCATTGAAACCAACAAACTAGCGAAGAATGAGCAGAGCATGTCATCCGGGTAGCTAGTGTTAGCGAACACAAAGAACAGTCCTGTATGTTTCTCGAGAGATTTGTCCCCCTGCTCCAGCAGGAGGAGGAGGTATTCGGGACAAAGGAGGGCATTCATGTAGGGTAGGTTTTCAGATAAATGCATCAAAAAATCCTGAAAAAAAATTACTTAACTGTTTTAAATATTGATAATAATAATAATAGTAATAATAATAATAATAATAATAATAATAATAATAATATTATTATTATTAATAAATGTTTCTTGCTAATCAGCATATTATATGATTTCTGAAGGATCATATGACACTGAAGACTGGAGTAATGTTGAAAATTTAGCTTTGATTACAGAATGAATTACATGTAGAAATAAAAGCAGGCTTGGTAAGCAGAAGAGTACTCTTAAAGGGGTCATGGGATGCAAAGTTCACTTTTACATGTTGTGTGAACATTAATGTGTGTTGGCAGTGTATGTACACATCTACCCTATAATAATAAAAATCCATGCAGTGGTTTTTAATTAATCTGTAAAAATAATATTCCCTTTTTCAAATCGAGCCATTCTCAGATGCCTGTCGTTGTGGCGTCACACCAACATAGGCCACACCCACAACTGTTGATTGACATAAGCGTCTTACCTCAGACCTGCTTTAAATCAGCTGTAACAGTCTGACTTCCATTGTTTCAGAGCAGGAGCAGGGATGCAAATTAGACAAGAATATCTCAGATTGAGTAATTGAGGTGTTGTGTTGCGGGATGTAACAATGAACATAGCAGTTGTCATCTACTCCCAACATCTGAGCCACTGAAGATGCAGTGGAGTACGTTTGTTTGTGAAGGGAATGAGCCTCCCGATCTGCATATATCCGTCTATGCTCGTGCAAATAATTTGTGATCCAGCTTCCAGTGTTGGGGAAAGTTACTTTTAAAAGTAATGCATTACAATATTGAGTTACTCTCTAAAAAAATAACTAATTACGTTACTTAGTTACTTTTTATGGAAAGTAATGTGTTACTTTACTTTTGCATTACTTTTTAAATCTGGGCAGGACTTGCTTGTTTTTTATATAAAAAAAAGTTCTATTTTTGGCAAATGTAAAAGCCTTTTCACACCAAAAGCCTCCGGATTTGAGAAAGGTAAATTCACGTCTGTACAGAGGACCACAGAAGAAAAAATATGAACTCTTCAGCAAGAACAAAAAAGGAAAAGAAATGTTAGATTATCTTGAGTAATTTTTGCTTATTAGTATGGTTGAATTGGATCATCGAAGGTGGGCAGCAAAGACATTGGTTAATAAAATGGTATTAAATGCATAAAGGATATTTGTATTATTTAACATATTTAATTATTGCAGGTTTGCAGCATACTCTGAGCTGAATTTCACTGTTTATTCATTTTGAGGAATACTGAATCTGTTTTTTCTGAGTGAGATGAATTAATGCTTGTTCACATTTATTCTAGAACTAACATCTTACTCCTGATTTCTCTCAGCGTGGGGAAAGGAGAACTTTTAATCAATAAATGGGGGGGGAAAGTAACTGGCATTACTTATTTGAAAAAAGTAACAGATATTTTCTTGTCAATTAAAAAGTAATGTGTTACTTTACTAGTTACTTGGAAAAAGTAATAATATCACGTAACTTGCGTTACTTGTAATGCGTTACCCCCAACACTGCCAGCTTCACCTACAGCAGAAGTGATTAAAAGAGTTTTTTTATGAATCTTTGCGATCGCCTTTCCTAACAACATGCTAGCTGGCAAGTTTAGCGGCTAAATGTGGCTAAATGTGACTTTTTTTAAGACCCTAAACTTGTGGAAAATGGGCATCCGATGACCCCTTAAAAAAAAAAAAAAAAAAAAAGAAATATCTTACTGTTCAAAAATGTTTGACTGGTAGTGTTTAGCATGATATTTTCAAATCATGTCTTTGATCTAGGCTAATAAGTGTTAAATAAACAACTCACTGTGGCTTGAACTTGTGTTTTCATGTGTCAGTCGATGACTTGATAGGTTGAAACAGTGGTGTGGCTTCACTCCAGTATGGACTTCATCTGAATAACAGAGAGAAACAATCTGATGATGTGTGAATCTCTGGATCCCTTAGATTAATCTTTGAGTAACTGATGTTATGCATTTATCTGAAGTGGAACTATAAATTTAAGTCTGAATTGGCTTCTAATTTTTTAGTTATGTAACTGGTGTGATTTAAGTTTACTTGACTAATAATTAATTGTTGTATTTAATTTATTCTGATCTCCTCTGAAATCATTATTTCTAGTAGATTAAAGTGCAGTCTGTGTTTACACAAATCTGCGTCCAAGATAAATCGTACTAAAGCACCAGTGGATGGACCATGGGGCACACTATTAGGACTTCCAATTTCTGACGGCCACTGATTTAACAAGTTGCAGTTTGCATGATTATAAGAAAGAAGATTAACTTTTTGTTATTTGCTAGCAGGGTATTAAGTACAACATATTGTACTTAAAAGTATTGTAATCACCCTGCATCCTCAGAACTGGCAAGTTTGTGTCCGTGGGTTCACCGTTGGCCAAGTGAATTACTAAGGTACACCGGATCCTTAAAGGAGAGCTCCACTTCCAGAACAACAATTCACAAATAATTTACTCACCCCCTTGTCATGTCTTCTCTCTTTAGTCGTGAAGAAATTATGGTTTTTGAGGAAAGCAATTCAGGATTATAATGGATATCATATAATGGACTTAATTGGTGCCCCGATTTTGAACTTCCAAAATGTAGTTTAAATGCAGCTTCAAAGGGCTATAAACGAACCCAGCCGAGGATGAAGGGTCTTATCTAGTGAAACAATCAGTCATTTTTTTCGGAAAATAGAAATTTGTATACTTTTTGAGCACAAAAGCTTGTGTAGCCTGGCTCCTCCTGCTCCGGGTCACTTCTGTCTCCTCCTTGGCTCCTCCCTCCGTCATCACCACCCTGGAATTTGTTTGTTGTCCTCCTCCCGGGAGTTCATCCTCTGCCAGAGCCTCCTCCTATACTGACTTTTTGTTGCCATCCCATGTCGACTCCTTTGTTTTTTTTTTTTCTTTTACGGCGTGATGTCGCACCTTCCGGGAGGGGGGAGTGATGTCACACCCCATTGTTTGTGTTGGTTTCTCCCTCTGTTACCCATATTTGGTTGTTCCTGTTTCCTGTCCTCGTTTAATTATCATTAGTTAACCTTGTATCGCCTGTGTCTTAATTATGTTAATTGTAATCACCTGTCTTTATGAGTTGCATTCAGTTCAGTGTTTGTTGTCCAGTCTCGTCAATGTATGTGCTTCTACCCTCCTGCTGTGGATTTATCTGTTTTAGAATGACCCGTGGATTATAATAAAGACTTTATCTTTGATCTTCATCTTCATTCACCCCCTTCCTCACATGTTACGTGACAACAACACCTGCTTTATATATTAGATTTGTTTTGAGCAATGTTGATATTTTAAAATGTTACAATTAAATATAAATATTAAATCAAAGTTTAAGATGCATAAAAGCAGATAAAACAAATAGTACAGATGTTTGTTACAGACGTTTAACAAAATGTGTTACAACACTCCCCTCTCCCCTACTTACTGGGGCATTCTCACAGGAGCAATTTAAGATTAAAAAGACACACTTTCTTGGTGGTCACGAACATTTATTTTTTAGTAAAAATAATATGTGTGTATGAATTCTCGGGAAAAGATAATGTGTTAGTCAAGTTTGATTCATTTTGATTAATTCAACAAATCTCATTCCACTGCGGCTGCGTCTTTGGCATATTTTCATGAAAACATGTACTGTTCAATAGTTCTCTGGACCCCTAAAAGATCAATAGAGCAGCTGCCAATTTACCAAAGGTTGAATTTACACAACTAACATAGTGATTTACGGGAAATCAGAATTGCATTGCTGTTAACTCTTCAAACACTTAATAAGTCTCCTGTCTGATACATAAAACAGGACTCAGTTCCACAACATTTTTTATATGAGTACGGTACATTTCAGACCTGCAGCTGACATTTTGTTCAATAAATATTTTCTATTTGGAACTTTTATTATTTGGTATGAAAACTACATCTTTTAAAAGAGGCTATTATGCCTGTAGTTTATTATGTTTGTGAATTAGAATCATAATAGTCATTTCATTTCTTGGGTTTGCATGCATATGGGATGCATGATGACATGTTTTTTTAAAAAAATATATGTAATGGTAGGCGACACATGCACATGATATTGAGATACACATATACTAATAAAAAAAAATATATATTTTAAGTATGATTATTGAATCTTTTTGTCCTAATGTTGGAAATTCCACACAAAAATGTCCAAGATCCTCCCTTTTCCAAATGTGTTGCCTAATCTCCATGATGGGAAGAGGAGTGTAGGAGACAGAGTGTGCAGTTTGGACTTTGAAGGTCGTGCAGGTGGGTATAAATGTGAGGACGCTCACAGGAAGAGACACACAGACAGACAGGATGGACGTGAAGCTGCTGTTTCTGACTGTTCTTCTCTCCTCACCGCTCCTCACACTATGTGACCCACTGTGAGTATGAAACGTGCTGTTCGTTCATAGACTCACTAACAGATCTGTTTTCAAATGCTCTGAATTGATCTCCTCAGGTATATTATGTCAGCTCCTAATTTGCTGAGGGTGGGTTCCTCAGAGAACGTCTTTGTGGAGGCTCAGGATTACTCAGGAGGAGCTTTAGAAGTGAAGATCATAGTTAAGAACCACCCGCAAAAAGACAGGGAGATACTGTCTAAATCAGTGTCACTGACTGCAGACAAAAATTTTCAGATCCTTACTGATATAAAGGTGATGCCATTTTGACATACTTTTTTTTTTTCATTTTTCATTGTGTAAGCGTACGTGTGATTTATCGTCTACAACTGGACGATTTCATTTGTAAAATGCCTTTTCATTTATTCAAAATTGGCAAGGGGTTTATTGATTATGTCTTTTAGATCCCTGATGATCAGAACTTATTTTCTGATGATCCTCTGGAGAAGCAGTATGTGTATCTACAAGCTCAGTTTCCATCCGTCACTCTGGAGAAAGTGGTCATGCTCTCATTCCAGTCTGGATATATATTTGTACAAACCGACAAGCCCATTTACACACCTGCTAGCACAGGTACGATTAAGTGCTGTAAACAAGACAAATAAAGAGTGCATTAATGCACAATGTGAACTTTAAATACGTTACATCAGCATGACATCATAAAGTTTGCACGTACATATGCACATACACTATCAATTAAAATACAGAACTCCTAAAGTATCAGTGGCCTCTGGGTCATTCCATGAAATGGGTGTACTATAAAAAGGTGTTTATTATTATTATCATATTGGACCGAAATTTTATTTATTTATTTATTAATTTATTTTAATTGAAACTGAAATTATATTGGACTAAGGAAGTCTTTAAATGACTACAAATTGTACTGTGTCTCGAACCATCTGAAGCTAAATTTAAAAACAAAAAAAAGTGTATTTTTGTGTTGTAATATAAAATTTAATTCTACATTTTAGTTAAATATTATGGGGAGCGGGAGTTTTTTTGTATTTAAACAAGGTGTTTATTTCCATATAGCAAGAAGAAGTTGCAAACACATGGCCAATGGCCAACAAAGAACACAATTTTTGTTGCCATGAGGGCTGATTTGTGGCGTCAATTTAACACATTTAAGCTCAAAAATAATACATTAAAATATTAAGGTTTCTTAGTTTCTGCATTGACCCCTTTTGCAGTTCAGTACAGGATTTTCTCTCTGACACCCAACCTGGAGCCACTCAAATCACAGTCTGGAATCACACTGGAAATCGTGGTATGGACACACTCATTCATGATATTTCAGCAGTAATGAGCAACATTGCACTGACGATCTCAGCAGTCACGCTGTTCATGCTGATTTCTGTGTTTCTGAAGAATCCACAAAACATCACAGTTTCATCAGAGAAGGTATTTCCAGCCAAAGGGATGAAGTCCGGAAAATATGCCATTCCTGAGGTTGCCAGGTGCGTAAAACACTCTCAGGACTGAAGCTATTCAACATGAGTGAGAGAACAGAACAAACCCATTTTTATTAATCATTTATCAATAAACGGCAGCAAAACCCTATTCATAGTCTCTTATCATCGTTTAAATGTTGTGAAATCAGAAATGTGCATGATTCTGGATGTGTTCTGTTTGCTTCAGTTCTGGGATCTGGAAAGTGGTCACAATGTTCTCAAACACTCCTCAGAAGACGTTTACTGCAGACTTTGAGGTCAAAGAATATGGTAAGACCTGTGTCTATAAAACCTTGTTGTGTAAGAATATCATAACCAAATAAGCCAAATAATGTATTTGTTCATTTGTGTGTCTGGTTTGGTTTTAGTGCTACCAACATTTGAAGTGAAATTAAAACCTCATAAGTCATTCTTCTATGTGCGTGATGAGAGTCTAGAAGTCGACATTGAAGCCAAGTAAGACGAAATATATTCTGCTTCAATGTATTGAAAATGAATCTATTGTCAATACACTGATTTAAAATAGATGTATGTAAACTGTTAAATAATGCACTAACTAAGCCATTTGCACTAAGACATTTATCTTTTTCTCAAAATGATTTTTTTTTTATATTTTTGTTAGTTAATCTCTGTTTTAATGGCAGTATGAATATTGTTTCTGTTGTGTCAGACATTTCCCAGTGTTATGTGTTATGAACTAACAAACAAATAATTTTACAACATTTATTTACCATTGTTAATGTTAATTAATGAATACAATAATACAGTATACTGCTCAAAAAAAAAAAAAAATGAAGGGGCAACTTAAATCACACATTGGATCTCGATAAATGAAATACATTTCTTTGAGAATAAAATAATGTGACAGTGGTCAGTGGACACCAAAATCTTCAACCCAATGAGGGCTGGATTCAAAACCACACCAAAAATTGAAGATTTAAATTAAAAGCTGATTGAACTTGCATGACAGTCATCAGAGCTTCATCCTGTTCCACCTTGCACAAAGGAAACAATATTCGTCCAGCTGCTCGGTTATTGCTCGTGTAACGGGCCATCTCCCAATATCTCCTCCATGTCTGGAGGAACCAGACTACCTGTGCAACTTGACTGGTTTGCAGGAACTGCCTCATGCTACAAGTAGTGAGAAGGATGCTAAATATCTGGGCCTGTCGGTTGACTCAAAATCCTGTGGTGTCAGGTGTCGTGACAAGCTACAGCCAGTGAGAGAGCAGGGCATGGGTCACTGGAAGTGATACAGCAGCAGCAACATGGCTTTAGGAAAAGTGTTGACACAATAATTGGAGACAGCTTTTTCAGAAAATTTTGTTTTCAAATAAACAACTGTTTTACAAGTTGTTTCGCGTCATTCCCGTTCCACTTCTCGCGCGTGTTTTCATAACAAAACCTGTTTTTGGGACCGGATAGAGTTGTTGGGTGACAGAGTTGTTGTCAGCTTGTGTAATGTGTGACCTCCTGTAGCGGATCATTTACGTAGTGTGAACACCAGAACGACTTCAAGACTTCAAGTCCTGTAGTCTAAACAGCACATCTGTCAACATTTAAAGTAGTGTAGTCTGAACTAGGCTTAAGCGGAGAGCAATTGTCTGTAGCCACCGCCTACAAAAGCATTCCTTTTTGGGGTTTGGCTTGCTGTTGCCTTTCCAGTCCACCTGTTGTTACTTTTAATTGCACTCAAGCAGGTGAAACTGATTCACAATCACATATGCTTGCTAACTAAGTGATGTTTTATTAACAAATTTCGGGAGAAGCACACACAGATAATTAACTCGGCCAATTCACCATCAGCAATCACAACGTCCATCCCGCCGACCCAGGAGGACGCCCATAAATAATCTAAACAGCCTTACCCCTCTCTCTGGACGGGGGGAGTACCCCGGGCTCGGGAGGAATTACTGAGCTTGGAGCCCTCTCCCCGGACAGCACGCCAAATACGCATACTTTTATTCCTCATTATTGTCTGTAGGGCGAACTCGTGAACTTGGTATTTATACTGTGACGATTAAGTGCTCTTTTTGTACTTTTTTTTATCAATGTATATAGTAATATATTATGCAGAATGCATTAACTATGTCAATTTCGTCAGGTAAACTGAGGTAAATGTAACATTTAAATAAACTGATTTTATTCAAGTCTGATATACAAAATTATTGAATATGAATGAACCAGACATCATTAGGTTACACCAACTGTAGTAAATTTTAATTTAAACTGGATGTGCTTTTATAGGTACCTGTTTGGACAGAAGGTGGAGGGAGATGCATTTGTGACGTTTGGTGTGATCAACAGTGAAAATAAGAAAACAAGCATTCCTTCCTCTCTGCAAAAAGTTCCAGTGAGAGACATTAAACATCTTGCAATATCATTTCACCTCACCTACGACTAAATAAGTAGTTTAAAAAAAAAAAATAACTGCATGTTGTAGACCGATTCTGTTGCTGTCTTTCTCATATGTGAACAGATCATGGATGGAGAGGGTAAAGCAGAACTGACCAGGGAGATGATCATTAAGACCTTTCCAGACATTAACCAGTTGGTTGGACGATCAATCTATGTTTCTGTCAGTCTTTTAACAGAAAGTGGTAAGACTCAACAGATCTTAATGCACATTTTTATATGCAATATGTGATTATATATGAGAAGCTAATCATGTGTTTCAGGCAGTGAAATGGTGGAAGCCGAAAGGAGAGGCATTCAGATTGTGACGTCACCGTACACCATCCACTTCAAAAAAACACCACAATTCTTCAAACCAGGAATGCCTTTCGACATCTCGGTATAAATCACTGACTAGACAGTAGAGAACCTTAAGCATTATTAGAACTGAAGAACAATTTCAGCAATATATTGAAATATCTGTTTTTTTATCTGGGTTTTATAAAAGATCTATGTAACAAATCCTGACCAAACTCCTGCTGAAAATGTGGAAGTGGAGGTCAATCCTGGACTGGTCAAAGGTCAAACAAGAGCCAATGGCATTGCAAAGGTTACCGTCAACACACCGGGAGGATCTAATACACTAGAAATCAGTGTAAGACCTGGCAAGATGTGCAAGAAACTGTTTTTCATTCATTTGTTGTCTGCGTGTATCAACATTTTTTTTTTTTTTTTTCCAGGCAAAGACCAAAGATCCACAATTAAGAGATGAACAGCAAGCGAGGAAGAAGATGACGGCTCAGGCCTACAAGACCAAAGACAGCTCCAATAACTATCTGCACATCGGCATTGATGCTGCTGAGCTTGAGATCGGTGATTCAGTGAAAGTCAATCTGAACACTGGACAAAGTCCAGGAGCCAAAGATCAAGACTACACATACATGGTAAAGATTTTTTTTTTAGGGGCCAAGCACCGAAGGTGCGATGGCACCTATTGTATCCGTTAAAATTCTTATTAGGGGCCAAGCACCGCAGGTGCGTAGGCACCTATTGTATCCGTTGCCATTCTTCTTCTTCTTATTATTATTATTAGGGGCCAAGCACCGAAGGTGCGAAGGCACCTATTGTATCCGTTGGCGTTCTTCTTCTTCTTCTTCTTCTTCTTCTTCTTCTTCCGCTCTTGAGTCTATGGCAGCCCATAGAACCGGTTGTGGGAAAGTTGTGAAATTTGGCACACAGATAGAGGACAGTCTCAACATTAAGCATAGCAAATTTGGAGTCTCTAACTCAAACTCTCTAGTACCACCACTTGTCCAAAATTTCAATCATTGTATGCTTATAACTTTTGAAGCTTAAGGCACAGAATCAAAATTATTTTTTTTCTCTGAATACTTGGCTCATGCCGAGTCAAATGAAGTCCGAAATTCAAAAATTGTAAGGTTTAGTTTTTTTTTTTCTATTAATTTTTGTTTGTAAAACCTACTTTTTCAAACTTGTCCTAGACGGTTTGTCTGATTTTCACCAAAGTTGGCTCAGATCATCTTCAGACCATGCTGGCAAAAAGTTATGGAATTCAAGTTGATTAGTCAAACCGTTCTCGAATAATGTGCGAACGAATTCTACGAAAAGCGCACAAAAATGGTTGTGATGCTATATGCCTATTGAGACCTGAAAACTGGTCTCTTTAGATTTGGTGCATCATGCCGAGTTGAACCATACCCTATATTGTCATGTCAGCCATTTTGGGCGTCGGTCATATTTAATTTTGTCCAAAAAATGCTACATTTTACAAATGCTTTGACGTATCATTACGAAACTCTGTATGTGTCTTCGGCACCATGTCCTGACAGTACTCAAAAAGTTTTGGGGCAGCGCCACCTTGTGGTCAAAAGTTACAAAGACATTTACAAAAATGCTAATAACTTCTGCTTACATTAGCCTTTTGTAATGAAAGTGATGTCAGTAGATTCCTTGAGTCAGTCTGAGAACATTGATACTCATTATACCAATTTTGGCCAAACATCCTGTCTGCTATTTTGATTAATGTTGAAATCCTACTTTTTCGAACTCCCCCTATACGGTTACTCCAATTTTCACCAAATTTGACTCAGATCATCTTCAGACCTTGCTGACAAAAAGTTATGGATTTCGTGTCGATAGACAAAACCATTTTTGTACAGCTCCACTGCAAATTTGAGGCATGATGCCAAAATGCTTCTGAGGCTGTATCTCTGTAAAGCTTTGACATATTGACACCAAATTTTATATGTGCCATTGTCACCTCACACTGACCACGCCACATCAATTTGGTAACGGCGCCACCTATCGGTCAGAAGTAATACACCAGGCAATGTAATTCATTAAACATTGATAATGCAATTTCCAAAGGGGTTGATAACTTCTAATTGCATTAGCCTATTGTAATGAAACTGGTCTCAAGGAATTCCTCGGGTCATGTGGACAACAAACATACCAAATATACCATAGTTGGCCGAACTTCCTTTTCGCCATTTTGATTAATGCACAAAACCTACTTTTTCGAACTCCTCCTAGACCGCTGGTCCGATTTTCACCAAATTTGACTCAAATCATCTTCAGACTGTGTTGACTCAAAGTTATGGATTTTGTGTCGATAGACAAAACCGTTTTTGTACAGCGCCACTACACATTTGAGGCATGATGCCAAATTGACTCTAAGGATGTATCTCTGGAAAGATTTGACATAATGACACTAAACTTTGTGTGTGTCATTGTCACCTCACACAGAACACGTCACATCAATTTGAAAACAGCACCACCTATTGGTCAAAAGTGATAAGCCATTACATTATGTTATTGTTTGTATTTATGATTTTTCAGCCACTTCAGTTGATCTTATCCTAAAATGATCTTAATTACTAATTTTTGTAGTCAGTCTGCTGCTCCTTACCATGCTTAGCTCCTCATTCTGCCTCTTTTGTGCTTGGCCCCGCAGTTGCTGCTTGCAGCTATATTTTTAATTATTATTATTAATTTGCACCACAAAAGTATCAATTAATTTCAGTAATATTAGATTACTAACAAATGTTGTGTTTGAAACCACACAGAGTTGCTTATGTTTATTTTTTCTCATCTGCTTCTTTTTTTCAGATCTTGAGTAAAGGTCAGATTGTTCAAGTACACAGGTTTAAGAGGAGAGGACAAGCTCTAGTGACTCTGCCTGTGACTGTAACCAAAGACATGGTGCCGTCCTTCCGCTTTGTGGCTTATTACCACGTGGGCTCTTCTGAGGTGGTGTCTGATTCAGTCTGGGTCGATGTGAAGGACACATGCATGGGAAAGGTGGGTCAACCATCACAAGATATAGCTGACATTCAAACTAAGTCTATTTTTTTTTTTTTTTAAACAGCATCTCGTGTTTTAATAACAGCTCCAGCTTAAGGTGAAGGACAAGATGAATACCTACGGCACAGGAGATGAGGTCAAGCTGCAGATAACTGGAGATCCTGGAGCTAGAGTTGGTCTGGTGGTGGTTGACAAGGCTGTGCATGTCCTTAACAAGAACAGACTCACTCAGACTCAGGTGAAGGATCTTCTTCAGACTTTAGTGCAACATGACATTTTTGACCTGAAACATATGTAAAAGATGTCTCTTTTTGCACCTGTAGATCTGGGACGTCATAGAGAAGCATGACACCGGCTGTACGGCAGGAGGTGGAAGGGACCGTATGGGGGTTTTCACTGATGCAGGTCTGATGTTCCATTCCAACACTGCAGGAGGAACCGACACCAGAACAAGTACATTTTTAAAAATTCCTTATTCAACAGTTGTATTTACTGGACAAAGAGATCCCCAATGCTTATTGTCCTTTAACTGAGGCATTTGAATTTTTAATTCTAAATTTGAGTGATTAACCCCCGGTTTCACAGACAAGGCTTAAGCCTAGTCCTAGACTAAAATGTAAGTCTGAAATGTTACAACTGAAAGAAACTTGCACTAACTGATCTTAATATATATCAGTGCCTTTGTTTTGTCTTAAGATTCACACCAGCAATGTTTTTCCTAAGACACATTTATAAAAATGACTTAAATGTCCTAATTGAACTATGACCTAATCCTGGCTTAGGCTAAACCCTGTCTGTGAAACCGGGCCTATATGTATGGAATTCTAAGTCATTCTGTGAAGTTTTTTTGTTCACATGTATTTTATCCTGTTGTTTCTATGGTCTTTGTTCAGATCTTGAATGTTGTACTGTAACTTTCCATTTGTTTGCTGTTTGGCTCCAAGATTTTTTGGATCCAACATTTCCAAGTGATTTTTGCAGTAAACTAATTTATTCAAATGAATTGTCTTCTAGTATCTACTTGTCCCACCCCTGCAAAGAGAAAACGAAGAGCTGAGAGTATCCAACAGATCACTATTACACTGGGTAAGAAGTCAGAAAGGATCTTCTGGGCTTTAAGTCCCTGATATTTTTTTGTTGTTGTTGTTGTTGTTGTTGTTGTTGTTGTTGTTGTTGTTGTTCTTTGCTTGAAAATGATTAGATGAATGAAAGAACACAACAGAAATGACAGCGATCAGAAAACAGCGGTTAAGAAAGCATGTGATCACAGCAAAGTGCAAAGTTTGTTTTGGCAATCTTTTTCAAACAGCAGTTTGTTCTTTGATTTCACATGAAGTATATCAGGGCCTTTATTGTGTTCAGGATACAGAGCCCTTCTCGTTTAGGTCACTTCACTTCTTAAACACAAATTCATGTTTTAGGGAGCACTGTAGTTCTCCTACTCCCCTCACTGTTCTACACTAATGTTCTCTTCTTAGCTGGTAAATACTCTGGTGATCTGAAGCAGTGCTGTGTTGATGGAATGAAGGATAATATACTTGGCTACACATGTAAACGAAGAGCCACGTACATTGTCGATGGGCCAGAGTGTGCCAAGGCCTTCCTGCACTGCTGCAATGAGATGAAAACCCGCAAAGCCATGAAGACCGAAGAGAGTGAGATGATTCTGGCTCGTAGTAAGTATATGAAACAATGGCTCCACTAGCAGAAGCAAACAATGCTTGATATAAATGTAAAATGCAGCATCCCATTTTCACTCAAACTTGCATGATGAAGAAGCAACAAGGATCTGGTGGCAGTGACTGACACCAGCATTTTGATGCTTGGATACTTAACTGCAGATAATAAAGAAACGTGATGTCATCATAGAGAATAACCATGAAAGGGTGTTTTTCCCTCATGCTTATTGTTTTAAAATCTTTTACAACAGGTGATGATGACGACGACGTTTACACAGACTCTGAGGACATCGTGTCACGTACGCAGTTCCCTGAGAGTTGGCTTTGGGAGGAGGTTGATCTATGCGATAAGTGGTGAGTAGGAGACATTCTGAGAAGTCTTAGACAAATGAC
>JAHKKF010538811.1:0-22128 GCA_019740295.1 Labeo calbasu | reverse complement strand
GAGGTGGAGGTGATCTTCAGTGTGTGAGAGCTGCTCCAGCTCAGTGTTTCTCATCTTTAGCTCAGTGATCTCCTGCTCCAGATCTTCAATCAGCTCTTCCTCCTGTTTCTCTGCTGCTTTCTGCTGCTCCTCCATCATCTCCAGCAGCTCAGTATAAAATCTCTGTTGCAAGAATGAGTGTTACTGATGTTTTCAAGGGTTTTAGAATCCCTCAACAGTAGAATAAACTTCATCCTGCACCATTTGCACTGGTTGATTCCCAAATTATGTGTCTTCTTGAGGAGACTTGTAATTACTTTACTGTGTCGTCAGGAATTCACTGATGAGGTCTGGAACGAAGGCTTGATAAGCATAAAGAGCTGCTCAATAAATTCTAGATATAAATTGATTGAAGTTATACTGTACAGCAGCTTTACTACTCCAGAGCTAGATAAACTACATACAACATCTTCCTCCATATCATCTCAATGTGCTTTAGGTGCAGGATGGCAGAGGAGGCATTGGCACATTTAATTTGGTTTTGCTGTATTTTGTATGATCCCTGGTCAAACATTTTGTATTGTTTTCAAGAGCAAATGGAATGGACATTCAACCTGACCACAATCTGGCTATTTCGGATATTCTGAGCTGACTGACTCTTTTGTATTGTAAACTTTCCCTCTTCTTTTTTTCAATGAAATTATTATTATTATTTTTTTTTCTTTCAAAGATCGTTATCCCCTCTGCTATCCTTGCTGATGCTAACCAGCCATGACTCAAAATCATCCTCATGATCCCCTATATAATGGTGTAGGGTAGAGTGGGGTAAAACGCCCCCTATCGTTTTTCCCAATATATCCGCAAGTCAAGATACATGTTTATTGTAACTATGAACTATGTTGACAAGAATGATGTAGAAGTATTCACTATGAAGCTTACACTGGTGATGTACTGAAGAGAAAACAGATTTCACAGCAAATTATCTCATTTTTAGCAGTAAGAAAAAAAAAATGTTTTAAAGCTTGTTGTTTTGTAGAAAATCACAGTTAAATATGATATGAGAACAGTAGGATCTGTAGATATGGAGTATGTGTTATTTAATAAAAATATAATTATGTTTTCAGAATGACATCATTTTTTTTCTCAAACACATTCAGTGGGGTAAAACGCCCCAAGAGGGCAATGGGCAATTACTGTAGTTATTCTGTTCTGAACATTAAATCCTTTGTTTTTCCATTGAATATATTCTAATTAGTTGGTTGAATAAAAATATTTGGACTTTACATTTATAAATAATCTCAAATTAGCATCAGGTAGCTATTTAAAACTGCAAATTGCTTTGTCAGACTGGAGGGCATTTTACCTCACCCATGGGGGCGTTTTACCCCACCTGTGGAGCAAAATGTCCCCTTGGTACAAATTTAATTTTTGTTAAAAATCTAATAACATGTAAACTGGACATTTTTCATACTTGGGTTATAATTTATGTCATTGCCACTAAAACTATGATAACTTTTTTGAACACATTTAACTTTTGTTTCACAGAAAAAAATTTTCTTAAAGGGGTGTTTTCCCCCACTGTACCCTATAGTATTTTATTGTATACCCTAAACTCTACCCTTACTCTTTTTTTTTCAACACTGTTTTTATTGATTTTATGAACCTTATCAAGAAAACAGAAAAATAATAAAATAATTATTAGTATTACCCCAAAAAGGCTTAAATTGTGATAATTGTGGAACCTCTCCAAGATATTTCAAAACTTCATACCACACCACAATAGTATTTTTAACAAAGGGATTACAAGTGGCTTTTTTTTTCAATTTGGACAGGGGTGCTAAGTACAGATACAGATTCAAGGGCATTCAAGATGTCCGGATGTATTGGCCTCAATCCATAACCAAGGGATAGACTTTTCATTTGTGAACCAGAACATTGCTGCTCTTAGCTGGGCTGCCCAGTAGTACCACTTAAAATTAGGCACTTGCAACCCTCCACGTTCATATGGTAAATACAAAAGAGAGAGCCTCAGTCTGGGATGCCGATTAGCCCAAATGAAATTGGAAAAAAGCTTCCTCATATTACAAAAAAAAAAAAAAAAAATTGCGGTGGGAGTAGGGGAATTGATGGAAATAAATACAAGAATTTGGGGAGTACATTCATTTTTAATATACTGATGCATCCAATTTGAGATATTGGTAGAAGTGACTACTTATTAATTGACTCAGTGATTAATTAAGTTATGTAATTATAATTACTGGGGGCCAAATTATATATGCCGGGTGTGATATTAATTCCAAGATATTTAAAACCTTCATGAGCATTTTTAAATAGGTTCGGATGTGGAGTGTTTTTACTACACTTTGGTTTAATACTACACCAATCCACCAGACCCCCATAAACATGTAAGATGTTTGCAAACAAAGAAACCTTTTCCCACTCAAAATTTGCATCTTGGCATTGGTCAGTCCAGTAGGGACAGGTCTGACAGACCCATCAGGGCTCATGTCCTCCTATGCTTTCCAAGATTAATCCCTACTGGGTCTAATCTTCCAGCATTTCTCCATGGACCTTTGATCTGAGGATCTTTGGAAGAACCCGACTAGAGCTTCCAGCTCACTCTTAACAAACTCATCAAAAATCTCCATTCTCTACACACATCTGAACCCTTGTTCAGTAACAAAGCCAGTGCAATTAACCATTTATCAACAATTTAGTTTTGACCCCTTTTATTGAGGTGATTTTGAATGATTTTGATCTAATGGTTCTCATTAGGTTGTGGTCCACTGATTTTTAATACTGCCAGTTTTTGTTCTCTCTCTTTTCTTATTCTACTTCATTGTGTATGTATGTGTTTTGCTTAGTTAGTGTGTTACTCATAGTATCGTTTCTTATTGTGTTTGGTACTCACAGTTCAGAGTCACTAAAACACTGATCTTGCTACATGCTAAGATACTGCTAGTACTGTGTATAGTTGGAAAGCTATTCTTCCTTGACCATAAAGATGCTGCTGGACTGTTTATAAGGAGTCTTGGAGAGATGCAACTAAATGATGTATAACAAATATTTAGCTTTAATTAAATGAACTCACTTTTCTGACTTCCGCTGAATGTTTGATTTCTTGAATCTTCTTGACTCTGTTCTGGATCATCTGATGCACGTCTTTCTGTGTTTTCATCAATTCAGTCTATTGGAAGAAGAACACAGACACATTCATCATAACAGAGATTTGCTGTCTGATACTGTCTGATTTACTGAAACTTACAATATGTTTTAAAAATCTTTTTTTTCACAGGAAGAAATTAAATAAATTAAATTAATTAAAAATTAAAAAACATCTTCATGATATGAGCCTCGTAAAAGCAGTTTTATCAGTAATTTACCTTCTTCTCTTCACTCTCCTCTTCTATAGAAACAGTGTTGTGGTTCTTGTGGTCTGTCACAGTGCAGATTGAACACACACATGTCTGATCATCTCTACAGAACAGATCCAGAGTTCTCTCATGTTTCTGACATATATAGTCCTCCAGATTACTCACAGGATCCATCAGTTTGTGTTTCTTCAAACCTGCCACTCTCAAATGAGGCTCCAGGTGAGTTTCACAGTAAGAGCTCTGACACACCAGACACGACTTCAGGGCTTTCATCTTTCTTTCCTCACAGATGTCACACAGAACGTCAGTTGTTTTCTCAGGACTTTTCTTTTTATAGTGACCTACAAGTTCTCGTAGTGTGGTATTAATCTTGAGATCAGGTCTTTGCTTGAATGTTTCTTTACAGTATGGACAGCTGCAGGTCTGACTGTTGTCCCAGCACTTATTCAGACAGGTCTTGCAGAAGTTGTGTCCACATGGAGTCGTGACTGGATCAGTGAACACATCCAGACATATAGAGCACTGAAGTTCCTCAATCAGTGGACCACTGGAGGATGACATTGCTGAGAACAGATTATTAAGGGTCAGTGTGCATGTAAACTCCAATAATGTTTATAAAGAATCCCATGATTCAGCTCATGAAGCTGGTTGAATGTAAAGAGTGTCTATAGGGATAAAGAGTGATGACTTTGGAGAAACTCAAATATGTAAGAGAACATGTACAGTCAGCTGGTCATTATTGCAAAATGAACCCAGAAAAGCTCATTACATGACCACTTATCTAGTAAATTAATATATGAAGTTAAGCTGAAATTATTTCATTATCTGTTGTACTCATTAAATATTATTTGAGAAAGTCATTCATAAACTTACTGTTTTTCTGGGTTATTGACTTACATGGAGGTTCATCTTCAATACTCTGTCTTCTGTTTTTTCTTGCTTTTGTTGATGTTGATGAAGATTCTGCCATTGTTCTTTATCCCTTCAAGACTTCCCAAGAAAAAAATATTTTGTATTATACAGTATAAGTTTTTTTCTCTTTTTCAGACTTGAAACAACTTAATCATCACCATTTAATCAATATTTACATTAAAGTGTTTCAGTGTCATGTAAGGAGTGATGGTGATGGAAACACAATCATTCATTTGAAACACAGTGAGTGACTCATAAACTCACTGAACAATCTGAACTATGACCTGCTGTTTAAAGAAAGTACAAAGAACAAGTAATATATTTTCCAACAAACATATATCTTTTTATAGAACATTAGACACATCTCCTCACAAAAGATTTTATGTGGACAAGAGTCGTCCTCATCCTGTTTAATGTTACAGTGATTTTCAGCTGCAGTGTAGCAGGTTTGTGTTCAGTTTGTCTGCAGGTCATTTACTTCCTGTTTCTTTAGCATTTATGTCATGTGGTAAAATGGCAGAAACACCAAACCTTGCTTTACAACCAATCTAATTACATACTTTTTATACAAATCTAATACAGTTTCAATGCAGTAAACAACTAAAGCAGTTAAGTATTAAACACACTTAAACCTGCTTCTCATGAACTTATTCCAGTCTGACATAAACTTTACTAAACCAGACCACTTCCATTAGGAACCTGTTCAGAACAATCTCTCTTATATTTCTATCACTTGCCTGTGAGAATCACATGTGCCCACATGTGTTTAAAGAAATTGATCGTTTCAGGTGTCCATATTGTTGTTGATGAAGTTTCACTTTCTCTGAATCTGCCACTGAACTACAGTGATGTCAGAGCTCCTCCTCTCTCTCTCTCTCTCTCTCTCTCTCTCTCTCTCTCTCTCTCCTTAACCTTAAACTTAACCTGATTTTATGGTGTTAACCTGGTGCATTGTACCAATACCATATTTTTAAAACATTACTATGATCATAATATCATGGTATTTTTAAGGTACCTTGATGTACCATATAAATATTGTACCGTATGAATATACAGTAATATGATATAAGGCATTACTATCTGATGTACCACAGTTAAATCACAGAGTATTTTGAAAAAAAAAAAAAAAAAAAAAAAAAAAAAACTCAACAATTTATCAAGGTTTCCAATTACCACAATTTGGTTTATTCTGATGTAAACATTTCACATTATCAGGTGGATATGGCAAAAAAAAAAAAAATGAGAAGAAATGAATATTAAAGAAGTATCACATATTAAAGCATTACATTAAAATATTGTAAAGACCACCCATTAGCCCAAATACAGAATCCAACGGCATAGGTAAAAGTATAATGTGTGTAGGTCTTTTAATTGCCCTTCTGCAAAGTTTACTTAATTTATCAGGATTTAGTTAAAATTTTAGTCTAGTTCTGTGTTTAATCTTACTCCAGTTTTAAGTGATCACTAAATTTAGGCTGTAATTCTAACTAAGAACTGATCACAGATATTGATTATGTATTAATTTAGATATTTGGTTATTTTGAATATCCCATACTTTTAATTATTCATTCATCACGGCACCCAATGTCACCTTTAAGTCTCACGTTGGCTCTATGTGTCAGGGTTCTGTCGCTTCTGTCTAGTTTATTTGTGAGTTTTGTGACAGAGCCCTGGTGCTCCCTTCTTGTCTTGTTTTCTTGTGAGCGCGCAACTTCGAGTGATCTCTTGTCTGCGTGCACTGTTTCATGTTGGAGTGTGGTGTTCGGATCCCGGTGTTGTGCCCATTTTCGACCCCTGCCAAATTATTACCCCCTCTCATTGAAATCGCTACTTGATTTGCCTAATCCTAACCCCTCCCCCACACCTAACGCTAAACCTACCAATACTGGGGGTAGTAATCTGGCGGGGGTTAGAATTTGGTATAACACCGGCACTCATGTCTTGTTCAAGTTTTGGTTTTTTGTTGGGGTTCATTAAAAAACCCCGACAAATGATCTACTAGTCAAAAATGTCAGGTGAGTTCATAAAAAAAATCAAATGTAACATTTAATTTGTCAGGTAAAAATGTATCGTGCCAATTACATAATTAAACAATGAGAATCCAATTCAGAATTAAATTCAGTTGCAATTCAGATAAATGCATAACATTAGTTGCTCACAGATTAATTAAATACACTCTTAAAAATAAAGGTGCTTCAAAAGGTTCTTTAAGCAATGCCATAGAGGAACCATTTTGGTTCCAAAAAGAACCATTCAGGCAAAGGCTCTTTAAAGAACCATCTCTTTCTTACCTTTTTATAATCGGAAGAACATTCTTTCGCCACAAAGAACCTTTTGTGAAACAGAAAGGTTCTTCAGATGTTAAAGGTTCTTTATAGAATCATTTAAACAAAGGAGGTTTTTCTATGGGATCGCGAAGCATCTTTATTTTTAAGCGTAGTAAGAGATGCATACCTGACAGCAGAGAAACACACAGCAGCATGTTTAGAGTTCTAGATGCAAAGCTCCAGAGACTCACACACACTGTGTGGGGGTTTTCTGGTTACAGAATTTGTCTGTATTTTAGAAGGGCTATTTATTGGTGAAGTCTCCACATCATGGTCTAGTTTGAATATGGATGCCAGTTTCCTAAGTTTATTATTTTTGTTTTTCTGTTAAGATTTTACTGGCAATTTTACTTTGTCAGGTGGAGATGAAAAAAAAAATGTAATGAATGTTTATAAAAAGTTTATTGGACAAACATTATGTATTTACATTAAAAATATCCAATTACAGCTTATAGATTTTCAAAACTGAAAAACAAATAATATGAAAGCAACACATAATGTTTACAGATTTTAATTATAAAAATCATTATTTTAATCTTGTGTTTCATATTTGGAGTATGAATTCATTTATTATAATTGACAGATGTGATGATCAGTGGGCTTGAGTTTTTACCTCCATAGTTTAAAGATGGGCCAAAATATGGATAGAGTGTTTCAGTGAAAGACTGTTTAGTGTAAGAGTAGATATGAGAGCTGGACTCCACATCATAAAAGGAGACTAGACCCTCCTCATAATCCACAAACACACCGACCCGCTGTGGATTCACTCTCAGAGACAGAGAGACACGAGGATCATTACAAGCACAATATTCAGTCCCACTCCTCAGCCACACAGTCCAGTATCCATTAATGGGTTTCAGTGTGATCTCTCTCTTCCTGTTAATGGATTCTCTGGTCACTCCTAAATCCCATTCAGTCTTTCCCTTTACCTGCACCTCAAAATAAAATCTCCCTGAGGAGAATCCCTCCTTTCCCAAGACACAGGGACATTTATCAATTCTCTCTGGTTTGTCTGGGAGCTTCTGTTCAATGTCTCCACATCTCACTTGTTTTCCATCATCAGACAGGATGAGATATGGATTAGCTGTATCAGGATCCAGAGTCACATCCACTGAGAAAATACAGAACATGAACTACAAACTCACAATAAACAGATTTTGAAATACTGATGTTTTTAATATTTAATTCAGTTGTTAATCATATTGTAGTCCAGTAATGAAGCTGCAAATATATGAACGTAAACTGGTGTAGAGAGCACAATGTACCTGCATACTGCTGCATCCACTTCAGTTCTGTAGAGACACATAACAATAAATCATCAGCACATCTTAAAGTTATATTTAAAGAATTTAGTAAATCATCATGTTTCTATCTGAACAGTGTGTGTATTGATGTACCAGTTTGTATGACTTTCTCATCTATAGTGTTCTTCAGTTGAGTCAGAGCTCTTCTCAGAGTCTCCAGACTCTCATGATTCTTCACACTGATCTCAGACCAGTTCCTGGTGTTTGTAGGGCTGTACAGCGATGAGTAAATCTACAGCAGGAGAGAGGAGAAATCCTTCACCATGGGAAGTGTTATGGTGACATATACTGCATTATGATTGATCAGAGAAATCATGCTGACTGACCTGTAGGAGGTGGAGGTGATCTTCAGTGTGTGAGAGCTGCTCCAGCTCAGTGTTTCTCATTTTTAGCTCAGTGATCTCCTGCTCCAGCTCTTCAATCAGCTCTTCCTCCTGTTTCTCTGCTGCTTTCTGCTGCTCCTCCATCATCTCCAGCAGTTCAGTCTGACATCTCTCAATGGAGCGGGTAAGATCAGTCAAGAACTTGACATGAGCTGCTTTCTCCTTCTCTGTGTTTCTCTGGTCAACCAGGACAGTCAACAAATTATTACCGTTGCTCATACATTTTTTTTCCCACATACATACATGTGTTTTTAAGGGGATTCAGAATCCCTCAACTGAAGTATTAATCCTCATACTGCACTGTTTGCACTGAATGATTCCTCAAATCATTTGTTTTCCAATCATGCTGAGAAGGGGAAAGGAAAGAAAAGGACGTGACGTGTGGCCAAGTATGGTGACCCATACTCTGAGTTTGTGCTCACAGTAGTGAGTAGTGAACACACCCAGAGCAGCCATATTACTGCCCGGGGAGCAGTTGGGGGGTTTGGTGCCTTGCTCAAGGGACTCACCTCAGTCGTGGTATTGAGGGTGAAGAGAGCGCTGGTTATTCACTCCCACCACTTTCAATCCCTGCCGGACCTGGGACTTGAACCTGCTGTTATGAGCCCGACTTCCTAACCATTAGGCCACGGCTGCCCCAGCGGTGTGCTATTACTTTACTGTACTGTACTGTACAGTCATGTCAATATTCAGACCAACAGTGTAATTGGAAGTGTACAAGAATAAAATAAATAATAAGTTGATTTTAAGTAACGTCCCAGGTTACATATGTAACCATGGTTCCCCGAGGGAATGAGATGCTGCAAAACTCTAGGGGAACGCCTCAGCATGACCATGCTCTGAATCACATGTGCAATCAGTCGTCCAATGGAGAGGCGAGACGTCATGAGCAGGTGACGTCATCGACCAGGAAGCTTAAAAGCACGTGCGCTGGAACCGGCATTAGCTTTAAGGCAGAAGCAAGTGCTCGCAGGGATGCCGGAAGCATGGCCCGAGATGCAGCGTCTCGTTCCCTCAAGGAACCATGGTTACATGCATAACCTGGGACGTTCCCCTTCAGGAACTCGAGCTGCGTCGAGATGCCCCCACCGCTGGAGTTCCAAGTCCCTGTCTAGTGTGTGCTAGAGCTAAGGACAGATGAGCAAGGAGCGGCTGGCAGGTCTAGGTCATAGAACCTGACAAAGGTGAGAGGTGTGGACCATCCCGCAGCATTGCAGATGTCCTGCATAGGGACACCTGCCAGGAAGGCCTTGGAGGCAGCAATGCCTCGGGCGGAGAGGGCCTTGACCACCAAGGGTGAGGGAAGGCCAGAGGAATCATAAGCGCAAGTGTTGGCATCCACAGTCTTTCACCCGAAAGGGAGAAAGACAGAAGACCTGAAGTACAACAGGCCGTGGCGCAGAGGAGGGGACCTTTGGAACATACCCAGCACGAGGGAAAAGGAAGGCTTTGGCTAGCCCGGGCGCAAAGTCCAAGTAGGAAGGGGCCACAGAGAGGGACTGAAGATCCCCTAATCTCTTTAGCAAGGTCAAAGCGAGGAGGAGGACTGTCTTAATAGTGAGGTGACGGTCCGAGATCTCTTCGATAGGCTCGAAAGTGGGCCTACAAAGAGCCTCTAGCACCATGCCGAGGTCCCAGGGAGGGACCCGGGGTTGTACCGGCAGCCTCAGCCTCAGTGCACCGCAGAGGAAACGTGTAACGAGGGGGTTCCTGCCCACTGAGAAGCCCCAGGTGAGCTGGATGAGCCAGAGAGAACCAGAGGGGACATTGCGATGTCTCCTGAGTCGCAAAGAGGTCCACCTGAACCTGGCCAAACACTCTCCAAATCTGCTTCACCACCTCGGGGTGAAGCATCCATTCCCCCGGCATCGACCCCTGCCTCGACAGGATGTCTGCTGTTGTTGCAGTTGTTGAAACTGCTTCACAGTGAGTGACCGACCTTCTCTCACTCTCACGACTGCAGTGAGGATCGACTCGATCCGAGCAGGTGACAGTGGTGCCTGCATCGTGGTCGAATCCCACACCACGCCCAAATAAGCGGTTCTCTGTAATGGAGAAAGCACACTCTTCTTGGCGTTCCGTCTCAATTCTAGTTCTTTCATGTGAGCGAGAACAACATGTTGAACCGCCATCTGCTCTGACTGAGCTAGAATCAACCAATCATTGATGTAATTGAGTATGCGGATGCCCTGGAGTCTGAGCTGCATCCACACACTTTGTGAAAGTGTGGGGTGAGAGTGCTAGGCCAAACAGAAGAACCTGATACTGGTATGCTTTGCCCCTGAAAGCAAACCTCAGGAACTTCCTGTGTTGAGGAAGGATGGAGACGTGGAAGTAAGTGTCCTTTAGATCTATCGTTACAAACCAGTCCTTGGACCTGATTTGAGACATGACTTGTTTGACAGTCAGCATCTTGAACTTTAGCCGCATGACTGAGTGGTTCAGCTGACTCAGATCTAGTATGGGACGCAGGCCTCCATCCTTCTTTGGAACAATTAAGGCCACCTCGATGGTCTCCTTCCTCAAGAGAGTGTCTGCTTCCTGTTCCAATACCAGACCCTGCTTGGGGCCCACCAGAGTGGGAAAGACCCCATTGAAAGGAGGTGCCGGAGCGGCAAATTGAATGCGATAGCCTCGCTTTACAGTGCGCAGGAGCCAAGCAGATACATTTGGCAGTAGTTTCCATGCTGCCAAATAATCTACTAAGGGAACCAGTCTCTCGAGACTGGCCTCTGGTGTTATTTGAGCTTTTAGCTCAGTGTCCTGTAGTGGATGACCGACAGGAAGCGACCGAACTAGCGGCTCTAGAGACCCTGCAGGGTGGAGGTGATCTTCAGTGTGTGAGAGCTGCTCCAGCTCAGTGTTTCTCATCTTTAGCTCAGTGATCTCCTGCTCCAGCTCTTCAATCAGCTCTTCCTCCTGTTTCTCTGCTGCTTTCTGCTGCTCCTCCATCATCTCCAGCAGTTCAGTCTGACATCTCTCAATGGAGCGGGTAAGATCAGTCAAGAACTTGACATGAGCTGCTTTCTCCTTCTCTGTGTTTCTCTGGTCAACCAGGGCAGTCAACAAATTATTACCGTTGCTCATACATTTTTTTCCCCACATACATACATGTGTTTTTAAGGGGATTCAGAATCCCTCAACTGAAGTATTAATCCTCATACTGCACTGTTTGCACTGAATGATTCCTCAAATCATTTGTTTTCCAATCATGGGGAAAGGAAGGGGAAAGGAAAGGAAAGGAAAGGAAAGGAAAGGACGTGACGTGTGGCCAAGTATGGTGACCCATACTCGGAATTTGTGCTCACAGTAGTGAGTAGTGAACACACCCAGGGCAGCCATATTACTGGCGAGCTCCCCAGTTCCGCTACGTCTCCGGGCAGAACAAACTGAGGAATTGGAACACTGGCATGGTTGGCAGGCTGATCTCCTGAGGGCACTGAGGACAGATGGACACCGTGGAATGCTGACCATCCTGACCATCCTCAGGTTGGGCTTTGCCTTGAAAGCCCCCAGCTTAGAGTTCTGTTTTTGGGATGCCCTGTATGAGGAGCTGGTACACGGCGTGGGCTGCTCCCACCCTGCAGCCCTAGGAGCTAGAGAGCGGCGTGGGAGATACTGCTGGAACGCTGCTGCTTGTTTACGAGCCTCCCGGTACCTGTCGACGACAAAATTGACGGCGTCGCCAAACAGAGCAGAAGGCGCAAGCGGGGCGTCCAGGAGGAACACCCTGTCCTTTTCTTTCATATCGGACAGGGTCAACCAGAGATGCCTCTCCGCTGCCACCAGAGCTGCCATGGACCGCCCAATGGCACGGTCGTTCTCCTTGGTGGCGCGGAGAGACTAATCAGTGGTTCTCCTGAGCTCAGAGATGTCATCTTTCTTAATCTCCTCGCCCTCATCTAGCTCTTTAAGCAGGTCAGCCCTGTATGCCTGTAACACCGACATGGTGTGCAGACAAGTACCAGTCTGACCTGCTGCCATGTACCCCTTACCCACCAGTGCTGAAGTGGTTCGCAGCAGCTTGGAGGGCCAGGTCGGAGCTTTTAGAGACGATGCCGTGCCATCGGACAGATAACACAAGCATCTGTTCCACCCGAGGCATCGCTCTATATCCGCGCTTAGTCATCCCCACCATGTTGCCGTAGTAGTCAGAGGCAGGGATGAAGAGGCGGGCAGAGAATGGTCCCACGGCCCCACGGCGTCGACACCTTGGAGGTGGCGGCTTATTATGCAGGAAGCGTTCATCCAGTTTGCTTTGCTGCGGTTCAGCCTGTTTCTTGGCAGGCCAGTAGATGTATAATTTGGCTACTGCATGAGTAACCACCTCCAGAAGCTCCTCATACTGGGGACGAATAAGGGGACCTCATCGACGCTCTCAATATCAACCTCCTCGGAGGAAGATATGCGAAGCGTCGCGCCCGTTCCCAGGGGGAAGAAACCGCAGAGCGGGCTTCCGATCCCAGAGAATGGGCAGTGGATCTGGCGGGTGAGGAAGGAGATGGGGGGTCACCCGTCTCCATTCTCTCAAGCAGATCCAGCTGCGAACCCCATGAGTGTAGCTGCCGCTCTGCCTCGCAGGAAGTGGGGCCAGACCCGCAAGAAATGCTAACGAAGGCTCCCTCCTTAAAGAGAGCCTTCCGGGAATGGAGAGCATGACATCATGCTCTCAAAGAAAAGTTGTGCAAACTGGCACTAAAAAACAGAGCACGACAAACACACACACAGAGTGCTTTGCTGAATTATAGAAAGCTAATGCTGGTTCCGGCACACATGTTTTAAAGCTTCCTGGTCGATGACGTCACCTGCCCGTGATGTCTCGCCTCTCCATTGGACTGATTGCACATGTGATTCAGAGCATGGTCACGCTGAAGACGTTCCCCTAGCGTTTCGACGCAGCTCGAGTTCCTGAAGAGGACCTTATATTTTAGGCAAATTATTGTTAGTTTCCTTTATTGTATTTGCTCCGACCCCAGAATATTTTACACAAAGCTACAACGTGTAGTGATGATTAATCACATGAGCGAATTAATCAAAATCAATGACTCAATCTTGAAAAGGTTTATTTGTATAAATATAAATATTAATTTATTTTATTACAATATTTTAAACTCACCTTTCTGACTTCTGCTGAGTGTTTAACATTTTGAAGCTTCTTGATTCTGTTCTGGATCATCTGCTGCACATCTTTCTGTGTCTTCATCAGTTTAATCTATAGAGATAACAACACAGACTCGTTTATCATAACAGATTAAACTTAAAATATGTTTTAATAATGAGCTTTTATTTCACAACATGAAATAAAATCTGATTCCTCATGATATCAGTCCTTTAAAAGTATAATAACTTCTACCTTCTTTTCACTCTCCTCTTCTACAGGAACAGTGTTGTGGTTCTTGTGGTCTGTCACAGAGCAGATCAAACACACACATGTCTGATCATCTCTACAGAACAGATCCAGAGGCTTCTCATGTTTCTGACATATATAGTCCTCCAGATTACTGACAGGATCCATCAGTTTGTGTTTTTTCAATCGTGTCACTCTCAAATGAGGCTCCAGGTGAGTTTCACAGTAAGAGCTCTGACACACCAGACACGACTTCAGGGCTTTCAACTTTCTTCCCTCACAGGTGTCACACAGAACATCAGTTGTTTTCTTAAGACTTTTCTTTTTATAGTGACCCACAAGCTCTCGGAGTGTGGTATTAATCTTAAGATCAGGCCTTTGCTTGAATGTTTCTTTACAGTATGGACAGCTGCAGGTCTGACTGTTGTCCCAGCACTTATTCAGACAGGTCTTGCAGAAGTTGTGTCCACATGGAGTCGTGACTGGATCAGTGAACACATCCAGGCATATAGAGCACTGAAGTTCCTCAGTCAGTGGACCACTGGAGGATGACATGACTTGAAAAAGACATTAATTAGGATTAGAGTGAATTAGAGTGAACTCCTTCACTAAAGCATCCCATGATGCACCTCATGAAGCTGGTTGAATGAGTGTCTAGATACAACGAATGCTGACGTTTAAGAAACTCAGATGTGGAAGCGATCATGTACAGTCTGCTGGTCATTATTATAAAAGGAACCCATGTATGCTGTGCAGAACCCAAATGTGAAGCTCATTAAACGATCACGCAAATAAATAAATAAATAAATCCATTAACAAAATTATAATGTTTAGATGAAATTATTTTATTATCTCCTGTACGTTCCTGAACTGTACATATTAAACATTACATGAGAAAAGTAAAAGTCATTCATACAGAGTGTTTCTGGGTTATTGACTTACATGGAGGTGCATGTTCAAAACTCTGTGTCCTGGTTTTTCTTGCTTTTGCTGATGTTAGTGAAGATTCTGCCATTGTTTTTTCCCACTTCTTTTAAAGAAAAAAGTTTTTTTTTAGACTTAAAACCAAATTGGATCATGACAGCTCAATCAATATTTATATTGAAACTGGTTAAATCTCATGTAAGAAGTGATTGTAATGAAAAGACAGTCATTAATTTGAAACACTGTGAGTGACTCATAAACTCACTGAACAATCTGAACTATACTGACCAAAATTATAAATGCAACACTTTTGTTTTTGCCCCCATTTTTCTTGAACTGAGCTCAAAGATCTAAGACATTTTCTATGTACACAAAAGGTCTATTTCTCTTAAATATTGTTCACAAGTCTGTCTAAATGTGTGTTAGTGAGCACTTCTCCTTTGCTGAGATAATCCATCCACCTCACAGGTGTGGCATATCAAGATGCTGATAGCATGATTGTTGCACAGGTGTGTCTTAGGCTGGCCATAAATAAAACGGGTCCTCATCGGGGTCTTGACCTGACTGCATTTCGCTGTCATAACCAGTGGGCAAATGCTCACATTCGATGGTGTCTGGCACTTTGGAGAGGTGTTCTCTTCACGGATGAATCCCGGTTTTCACCGTACAGGGCAGATGGCACACAGCGTGTATGGCGTTGTGTGGGTGAGCAGTTTGCTGATGTCAACGTTGTGGGGCGAGTGGCCCATGGTGGTGGTGGTGTTATGGTATGGGCTTGTGTATGTTATGGACAACGAACACAGGTGCATTTTACTGATGGCATTTTGAATGCACAGAGATACCGTGACGAGATCCTGAGACCCACTGTTGTGCCATTCATCCACGACCATCACCTCATGTTGTAGCATGATAATGCACGGCCCCATGTTGCAAGGATCTGTGCACACTTCCTGGAAGCTGAAAACATCCCAGTTCTTGCATGGCCAGCAAACTCACCGGACATGTCACACATTGGTCATGTTTGGGATGCTCTGGCGTATACGCTCTGCCTGATTTTGATGCACCAGAATACTGCACCTAAACAAGTTCTGCTGCTCAAAAGATCCTAAGCTCACTGACAAATATCATACACCTTCCCTGCATCCCAATGCGCATACTACCCACCCTATCTGCCCTAAATGGTATTGAAAATTACTAACATCATGTAACAGTAAATGATCCACTGGAGGTGAGATGAAGGAGATGAACCCAAGTGCAGCTTTATTTACTAACCAAATGTGAAATCCAGACAAACGATAATCCAAACGATAATTCAAACGATGACTTGATTGAAACAGACTTGACTTGACTTGAACAAAACAGACTTGACTTGGCATGAATGAAACGGCATGAACATAAACATGGACTCACCAACAGCAGAAACAATATTACGCTAATACACGACCAAAGACAATGGAAACATGAGGGCTATATATACTAAACAGAGAAGGTCACATAACATGAACAAACCAATGAGCAAACAGACTAGAACAACCAGTGAGAACATGACACATTGAACAAGGGAACCAATAGCAGGAGTACATGAGGGCAAGGGAAGCAAAACACAAACAGCATGAAATCAAACTACAAAATAAAAGACATGAAAACAAGAACATGAACAAAACACAAAAACAACCCCCCCTTACACATCACATAGAATTTAGGATGGATAGTATGCACATTAGGACGCAGGCTGTGTCCTAACTACACGTGACAAGATTCCAGCGACAAGCAATTTAGCCGTCCACACCAGACGTGAGTCACCTGAGTCACACAGCCATTCAGAAGTGCAGAATTGTACTGCACGAAATGGATAAGTTTATAATCTAATTTATAAATATTTAACCTTTTAAACATTGTTAAAACTAAATATCCAGTGACCGATACCATCTTTGTCATGGAAAACACTTGTTGGTTCGCAGTTTTAACATATGTTTGCTTAGATCTGAGGTAAAGTATCTGTTGTTGCTTTCAGTATGGCTATATGTCACGCAAAATGATATTCAAACTCACATTAGACACTTTTAACATTGAATAAAGCACATAATCAGTACCTGAGATTATAACTGTCATAGTTTGTGTTGTTCCAGCAATGACGTGGCAGAAATAGAAAATAGTTTCTAAAATAGAAATTTTGTGTGTCGCTGTTGCGGCTAGTTAGGACAAAAACTTATTTTATTGCGTGTCGCGGTGACAACACCCTTTTATCAGCCCTTTTCACAGCGAGCTGTTTTGTTGTGTTTTTCTTTAAATGCTAATGAGCTCTGCTCACCCTGCCTATCTCTGTAAACTTTAGACACATTTAGCCAAGAAACTTGCTAACTAGTAACTTATAAAGATTAAATAAAATCCCACTGGGTGGATTTTTATCATTATAGGGTGGTTGTGTACACACACTGCCAACACACATTTATGTTCAAGCAACATGTAAAAGTGAGTTCTGCATCCAATGACCGCTTTAAACAAAGTATAAGGAACAAGCGATATATATTCCAACAAACATATATATCTCCTTATCAAAAATGAGATCTTTGAAATGACATCTCTCCACCAAACAGGCTCAGACTGGCTAATCGGGAGAACTGGGAAAATTCCCGGTGGGCTGGTCTGTTTTTTTTGGCTGCGATGGCTGGTACTGTCATGCCACTGGGGTTGAAATATAGATGCCTCTATTTAAGGCATGAAAGAAGCATCCTGTATTGGCAAGCATACACCATATGACCACCAGACCATATGAATAAAAAATTCTCAATTGATAATTAATCATTCTTTTTGCACAAATTATTGTTTTATTTGTGAATGCAGCTGTTTGAGGAAGGCTTTAAAACCAAGCGGAATCCTCTGCCGACTGCTCCCTTTTCACAGCAAGCGGGACTAATCGCCACTAACGGCAGTTCCCTTTACCCTCCGCGTTTTGATTTTGGCAAATCAGTTTGGTCAAATGCAACTTATTGATCATGAGCCCAACATTTAGTAAGGCAGAAAAAACATTTAATCTGCCTGAGGGAAGACGTCTATCACTAATAGAGGGATGTTAACTTATTAACTTGTAGCATATTCTTAAACTTGGACCTCATTATACTGAAGTAGAAATCCAATCACCTAGGTGCATCCAAGCACCAACCACTAAGTTTTCTTTAATTGAAAAATATGCATTTTCAATTTCATTCATTCATAGGCTATATGGTTGCAAAAATATTTTAAAAATATATTATTGACTGATGTTTCATAGATGTTCAGTTGCTATGCTTTCAAATTTCTAGCCATTTGTATGTAATTTCACAGTATTTTCACCTCCTAAATTACTACACTTACTTATGCAGTCACAATTCTATAATGGGTACAATTTACTTAGGCCAATGACCAATGGCCAATTTTTTTTTTTTTTTGGTATGACATTAATTTATTTTTAGGATAATTGTACATGAATAGGTTAAGAAAAATAAATGTAATTATTTCTGAGAATTTTTAACTGCTGGCAGACATTATAGTACAGCACAAATATTTTGTTGGAGATATTAAAAAATGGATAATAGAAAGTGCAAAGGCAGCGCTAAAAGGCCAAATTATAATAATAATTTAATAATAATAACAATAATAATAATTATATATATATATAAATAAAACAAAACAATGAATTTCAAGGCTGTAGAGAACAGTGCACTATTGCAGACTTATATACTGAGGTTTTAATTACATTATGGTAATAGCTATAGTCAGTCGTGAACTAAATTGGGCCGGTCTAAGGTATGAAACTCCAGGGCTGAAAATGAGTCCCACTCCAGCCCTGCCACAAAACAGATGATCAAGTGTCATTTTTATCTTGTTTAATGTCTCATCTCGATTTTCAGCTGCTATGTAACTGGATTGTGTTCATTTTGTCTACAGGTCATTTACTTTCTGTTTCTTTTTTGTTTGTCTTTATGCCGTGTGACAAAATGGTAGAAACACCAAACTTTGCTTTACAACTAATCAAATGACATAGTTTTCATACAATTCTGATACCATTTTAGTGTAGTAAACAACTAAAGCAGCTGAATATTTGACACGCTTAAACCTGATCTGTTCAACTTATTCCAGTCTGACATAAACCCTACTAAACCAGACCACTGCCATTAGAAACCTGTTCAGGACAATCTCTCTTAAATTTCTATCACTGACCTGTGAGTATCAGATGTGTTCAGAAGGGTCTTTGAACGACTCAATATTCTGTTGTTTGAAGAGTTTGATCATTTCAGGCATTTATATTATTGCTGATCAAGTTAGTTTCACTTCCTCTGAGTCTCTTACTGAACTACATTGATGTCAGAGCTCCTCCTGTATTCACACATTTCAATTTGTCCCTGCATTTGTTATGTTGGATTCATGTGTGTCTGTTTGTATTGGGACGGATGTTTCTGTCAGTTCATGAAGAAGAGATTTCAGCAGATCGTTTGGGAACATCTGTGAAGAATTTTCAGGTAAAATGGTCAATTTACAGATGTTTACAGATATTCATTTCTATATTTTTTATGGTAAATCTTTCTGTTTTACCATGGTGCAAATGGGCATGGTTTTGCAATTGGTGGCCACAGACAATTGCTGTCTTATCCATCCTGACTGATTTGTCTCTAGTTTTTTGGATTTTTTTAGGGTACCTCTCACTACTTGTATCATGAGGCAGTACCTGCAACCCAGTCTGGTTGCACAGGTAGTCCAGATCCTCCCGGGTGGCACATCCTGGTTCCATCACAAGGGGGATTGGTGTGTCTCCCAGCACAGTCTGAAGATATAGAGGAGATACTGGGAAGTGGGCTGCTACATGAGGAGAGCTAGACAGGGTCGTAGAAGGACCTCAACCCAGCAGCAGGACTGGTACTTTGTGTAAGGAGGAACAGGAGGAGCACTGCCAGAGTACTACAAAATGACCTCTAGCAGGCGACTGGTGTGCAATGCATGTTACTGACCGAACTGTCAGAAATAGACTCCATGAGGGTGGTATAAGGGCCTGATGTCCTGCAGTGGGACCTGTGCTCAAAGTCCATTATCATGCAGCTTGATTGGCATTTGCCAGAGAACACAAGAAATGGCAGGTCCACCACTGGCACCCCATTCTTTTCACGGATGAGAGTAGGTTCACACTGCGCACATGTGATAGTTGAGACAGAGTCTGGAGATGCCGTGGAGAATGTTATGCTGCCTGCAACATCATCCATCATGACCAGTTTGGCAGTGGGTCACTGATGGTATTGGGGAGGAACATCCTTGGAGGGTTGCACAAACCTCTATGTGCTAGTGAACAGTATCCTTAGGCCCTGATCACACCGAACGCGTTTTTGCAGCGAGAGGCGCCTTTTTTGCAGTCCGGAGACTGCAGTGATGGAGGAGAAACTTTTGGTGTCTATCGCAGGATACCCGGAGCTGTATGTTTTAAGTTTTTTGCTGATATGACAGTTTACTTAACAGCTAAAAACCAAAGATTTTAGAGCGCTTGCGCTATAATCCTTTGATTAGATTGACAGGACGGCTTATTTGATGGTTGCCTAGCAACATAAACGCACTGCTCTTTTTTTAAAAGTCACCAGAAAAAGGCAGTGCAGTGCGCCTCGCGTTTTCAGAACTAAAAAACGCGTTCGGTGTGATCGGGGCCTTACTGCTGTTAGGTACAGAGATGAAATCCTGGGTTCCTCCCTGGAGCAGGACAATGCCCAGCCTAATGTGGCCGCAGTGTGTGTGCAGTTTCCAGGTGATGAAGGGACTGATGGCATTGACTGTCCGTCACATTCACAGACCAATTTCCACATTGCACAATGTTCATGAGTAATGTTTTTCAACTTAAATATTTTGTTAATTTCCTCTGAACTGTTTTGATTAATTTGAAGTGCAATAAAGTGGGAGTGTTATGGTGTCATATACTGCATTATGATTGATCAGAGAGATCATGTTGACTGACCTGTAGGAGGTGGAGGTGATCTTCAGTGTGTGAGAGCTGCTCCAGCTCAGTGTTTCTCAGTGTTTCTCATCTTTAGCTCAGTGATCTCCTGCTCCAGCTCTTCAATCAGCTCTTCCTCCTGTTTCTCTGCTGCTTTCTGCTGCTGCTCCATCATCTCCAGCAGTTCAGTATAAAATCTCTATTGCAAGAATGAGTGTTACTGATGCTTATATATCAGTGTCTGTAGGGGGTTTCAAAATCCATCGACAGAATTATAAACTTCATTAAATGATCCCTTAAATAATGTGTCTTGTTGAGGAGAGATGCCATCAGAAAATGTGTCAATATTTAGACCAGTCATGATTAAGAGCATGATATTTATTTTATACAACAATTTAATAAACAGGAAGCTCCCTTTTAGTCAGTCAGTTACATCTATATTAATGTTATGGGCCTCACTTGGGAGTCCCAATCACCTCTGAGTACTGGAATAAACGGACAATGACTATTGGCGAGTGGAATTTGCATGCCAAACCACTCTGTGTATAAACGGGTTTATAAAATGGCAAATCTCATTCAGATTTTCTCTTTGTAGCCCATTGCTTTTTTTACTCAGAAAATAACTACAAGAAAAACTGCAAGATCTTCTTGTCTGTCTTTAGACGTCACATTCAGTGGTGCCGTCGCCGCGTGCTGTGTTTCACTTCTGGGTGCTCCAGCTTAAAAGAGCAGTACAGCTTGCAGTCGTGAGTGTCTTTTGAGATGGTTTTCCAACTGTGTTCTTCTGGGTGCGGTAGTTTCCTTACCTATGATGATGGGCACGATCGCGCGTCTGGGCTGTAAGCACACTGAGACTGCTTTTGTGGACGGGTCATTCCCACATTGCGAGCACATATCCATTGCTGCGCTAGGTCTTGGCTCTCATTTATTATGAGGCTCCCCTTGGATTCTACCCGATCCAGTTCCTCTGGTAGTAAAGACCTCAGGGTTGCATTGGTTAGAGACAAGGGTGACCTGAGGATGTCAGGAATGTTCCACCATGTTAGCCCCCATGGAAGTCCTGCTCCTCACAGTGTAGCGCAGGGATACGCAACGTCTGTCCTTGAGTGCCGATGATCTGCAGAGTTTAGCTCCAACCCTAATCAAACTCACCTGAACAAGCTAATTAAGGTCTTCAGGATTACTAGGGCTACAGACAGGTGAGGCACTCCAGGTCCAACATTGCCTATCCCTGGTGTAGCGCCTTTGAGCTCCCGGATGAAGGTGCCGGTTCATCCCATAGTCCCACCCACAAATTATGCCTATATGTCTGTAACTAATATTTAAAGTGCCCCTATTATGCCATTTTAAAGGTTGCTAATATTGTTTTAATAGACTCCCAAAACAGGTTTACATGTATGCAAGGTCAAAAAACACTTTAGTTTTCTCCAAAAATAGATTTAAATTTACCCCATTTCTAAATGATTCCTAAACGACTTGTGCGAAGCAGTTTGAAGAATCAGTCTCTCTAAACTCCTCCTTTCCATGAGTCCTCACTGCTGTGATTGGTCAGATGGTGCAGTCCTTTATGATTGGTCTACCGCGTACGGTGTGTCGGAAAACGAAACGCCCATTGCCATAACTGACTG
>JAHKKF010538810.1:9842-20418 GCA_019740295.1 Labeo calbasu | reverse complement strand
TGAAGTTGAGGGAGAAAATACGATTGGAGTTTTTCGACATACCCTAACTGTCTTGAGTCAGAATACACAGAGTTCAGGGAGAGAAAGACAAGACGAGCCTTTGAGATTAAAAAGTATTTAAATTGTATTATTTTTATGAAAATAACTGATCGTTTCGCTAGATAAGACCCTTCTTGTTTACAACCACATTTGGGATCGGTTGAAGTCGCATTTAAACTGCATTTTGGAAGTTCAAACTCGGGGCACCATATCAGTCCATTATATGGAGAGAAATGCAGAAATGTTTTCCTCAAAAAACTAATTTCTTTACGACTGAAGAAAGAAAGACATGAACATCTTGGATGACAAAGGGGTGAATACATTATATGTGAATCTTTGTTTTGGAAGTGGACTTCTCCTTTAAGTCGTTACGCACTGTGCAGCGCAGTGCTTTGTCTTTGTTTTTGAAGTTTGAAAGCATCAGCTGTTATTCACTGTAATTTAATTGGATTAATTTTTTTTTCTGTCACACTAAAGAATGTCTGAATTATAACAGAATGTTCATTTTATGAAGAACAAATCGTTAAAGAATAAGTTTGAAGCAATATGTGACCCTGGACCGCAAAACCAGTCTGAAGTAGTGGGTATATTTGTAGCAATAGCCAAAAATACATTGTATGGGTCAAAAATATTGATATTTCTTTTATGCCAAAAATGATTAGGATATTAAGTAAAGATCATGTTCCATGAAGACATTTTGTAAATTTTCTACTGTAAATATCTCAAAACTTAATTTTTGATTAGTAATATGCATTGCTAAGAACTCCATTTGAACAACTTTATAGGCGATTTTCTCAATATTTGGATTTTTTGCACCCTCAGATTCCAGATTTTCAAATAGTTGTATCTCCGCCAAATATTGTCCATCCTAACAAACCATACATCAATGGAAAACTTTTTTATTCAGCTTCTAGATGATGTATAAAGCTTAAAAAAATTGACCCTTATGACTGGTTTTGTGGTCCAGGGTCACATATATGAAAATAAGTATCACAGATAACAAAATGTGTAGAAAACATGCAGTAAAGTGCAATGTGTTTTTCCATTTACAGTAGATCACCGACTAAGATACAATCGTTGGTAAAACCTTGCGAAACCAGTTAATCATTTACTTGTTTTTAGTTTCTTTCTTTTTAACAAGAAAGCATAGGGATCTTGCAAAATGCTTGGCATTTTCTCGGAATTGCTTTTCCTTTGAGATTTTATATTTTGAAATACCTCAAATCGACTGAGATTGCTATTAAAAGCCTAACCTCTAAAAATGCCCATGAAATGTCAACATAACAATGAACCATGAACTAAAGGCCTTATTTGGTGATTCCTACTTGTTCAGCTTGGTTTTTCATAGACTGAAAACCTTTTTAGACATATGATATCCACATTACTATTGTCTAATTATTTTCTTCAGGAAAGAAGATTCTGTGTATTCAAACAACTCACCTGTCAAAATGGATAAATCCCTGGAGGACGTTTTGGGAAATCTGAACATGAACACAACCGTCACACCACAGATGATGAATATGGGGTTATCGCAAGAGTGTACGTTATCTTTAATAATAAATCACTGTCATGAAACAATTTGAAATCATTTTTTTTGGACAGTTTGACAAAATTGTCATGAAATCAGCAATTTCATTTTTTATAACTGCAAAAATATACTGGAAGTTAAATTATTAAAGCTGACGTGTCGTGACTGTGTGTGTATCAGTGATGGATGAGATATGGCGGCAGCAGACGGTACTAAGACTCCTACAGCTGATTGAACTGCCGCTTCTTGAGAGCCTGTTGGAGGGCCAAGAGAGTCCTCGCCCAGCCCTCCACAGCATGGACAGCGACCCAGACCTGCTCTACACCAGCAGCTACCTGGACCGGGAGATCCTCAAGGCCTTCAGCGAGGCTCAGTATGTTGATTATCTCCATATCATGCCCCATCTCCATTTGTTTTACTCTTACCTTTGCATCCGTTGCAATAAATGATAAAACTAGACTTTGACATTTTATGCAGGAAATATATTGAGTTATGCTTGCCACACCACAACATAAAATATATCCTTCACCATAAATGTTGAAATAATTTCAGACGTTTAGTGGACTCCATTGGAATTATAAAGTATTTAAGTCTATGTAATAGTCACACTATGTAATTTGTAGCCTCCTAGCGGTTAAAAACTAAGACTGCATGCAGAAGAGTATTGTGTTGGTTGTGCAGCGGGCCTTCTCTTATGCGCGGATGAATATGACTTGACACACCAGTGTGCACATGCACATAAATTCAAGAAGTTATCAGAGCATTATTCTAGTTTTTTTATAGTGTTTGGGTCAAGACGTGGTTTGGAAGATGGAGACTTTTTTTTTTTTTGCACTTTTTAAATAACATTTTGTCCATTGGTGCAAACTGCTGTCCCACAACCAAAAAACACATTTAAAAAGCATTTAATTATTCAAATCTTAGATGTTTATTAAAATCCTTCTATTATCTATTGAAACTCACAGTAATATTTCAAATATTTGTAAGCTTAGTATATATCAAATCATCATTTATTGGGTACTTTTATTTGGGAGATTGTTTATTTGGTAAAGTTTCACTAGTGACATCTACCATGTTATGGCATAAAATTGTCACTACTGAAACATGTCATCATTGTTTCGGTAGTGACAAAAGGGAACACATCATCTTCTTATTTGGGGAAAATAAACAAAATTTTAGTAAATTTTTAGTATGTTTTAGTAGTGTTTTAGTATGTGAGTTAAAATTCTGTAATGTGATGTGGTTGCCACCAAAGCACTTCTGTCACTACCGAAAATGTGTTGTCACTACCGAAACATGGGATGTTTTGTCAACAGTAAAGTATATTGAATTATCAGCTAGGATGTTATGATAGTTTTTAGTTCAATGTATTTTCAAACCAATGAATCCTTTCCTTTGAAATCAGTATGATCAACTTTTTGCCTTTTACAAAGAAAAATTGGATTCAAAATACAACAAATCTCATAAATTACACTTGAAATGCAATTCATGCTTCTACTCTTGCTCCCTTTTACCATCTAACACACTTTCTGATGAATGAAATCTTTTAGTTATCTTATATCTTCTCATTTATTCTCTCCTTGCCTTTCAAGTGCTATGTATTTTTAAATGGCTGTGCTTTTAATGAAGATCTTACCATCATATTCCTTCCTTTTTTAAATCTCATGAACAGAGCAGATAGCTGGTTGTCAGCGGCCGTGGATTGTCTGGAGTTTCTTCCTGATCAGTTGGTGGTGGAGGTGAGTCGAGGACTGGCCAAGTGTGCGGAGGAGACAACCCAGTACAAGGATCTCCTCTACAGAGCCCTCGTTCAGCACTACGGCCAGTCTGAATACCCACCACTGCTCAGCAACCACGTCTTTGACATCCACTCAGGCGTCTCCGAACTGCTTGGTAAGAGATCAGTACAGTATATGCAACATGTTCTAACTCCCAACTCGTCAAATATTAACGCTCGGTCAGGAACACTTTTAGTGTTTTCATTTTTTAATCCGAAATGTTCATGTCCTTCTTTCTTAGTTGATAAGAAATTATGTTTCTTGAGGAAAACATTTCAGGAATGTTCTCCATATAATGGACTTCAATGGTGCCCTCAAGTTTGAACTTCCAAAATGTTGTTTAAATGCAGCTTCAAAGGGCTCTAAACGATCTCAGCTGAGGAAGAAGGGTCTTATCTAGCAAAATGATTGGTCATTTTCAAAACAAATTGACAATATACTTTTTAACCTCAAACTCTTGTCTTGTCTATGTCTGCATGGACTGTTTTTTCCAGTTCAATACAGTTAGTGTATGTCGAAAAACTCCTATCTCATTTTCTTCCCCAACTTCAAAATCGTCCTACATGGCTAACCCAGTGTTCACAAAGTCAACATGCAAAGAAGATCAAACGCCCTTTACAAAAAAGCTAAAACAGTGATGTAGGATGATTTGGAAGTTGAAGAAAAAATTGAGATGGGAGTTTTTCAACATACCCTAACTGTATTGATTACAGTAGAGCTGCACGATAAATCGCAACAATATCGCAATCGATATTAAGAAAAGCTGCGATATTCATGTGCGCATCTTGTCAGTGGAGCATGGTTCTGTGATCAGTAGTAAATCACCATCCGAAGGTCAGAGGGCGCTCTCACGCTCCAAATAGGCCCCGAAGAAGAATCCAGGAAATAACAATCGCTGCAGCTGAATAAACAGAAGATTTAAGTGCTTTCACTGATTTAACGTGACTAATAAACACACAACTACAACAATATATGGTTTATCTGACTTCTTATTATAATTTTCATTATAATACAGTATATAATAATGCAGTGCTATTCGACATTGCTTTTATTACTGCATAGAATGCTATAAAATATTTTGCGTGCCTTATTCTGTGTAAGAAGCCACATCATCTCACAGAAGGATTTATTTCAATCACTTGACTGAAGTTATGAAGTGAGGTTTAAGTAAAAACGTGTTATTAAATCTGGTACTTACATGTGCCTTTAGATTTAGCAGCATTTACGCCGTAGTTCACCGAGAAGCTACGCAAGCAACTTTGTTATCGCAGCGTGATTTGATAATATCGATGTGTAATATTGATGATATCGTCTGTGTGGTTTTGCGCAGCTTGTTGGTGAATTATGGCTCTGTATATTGACGCTGCGCTATCTGAAAGCACGCACGTGATGCAGATTTACTGCTGATTACAGAACCGGCTTTAATGACAAATATGCGCAAGAATATCGCAAACGATATATCATGCAGCCCTAGATTACACAGACCACGCATGTGCATCGTAGAGTCAAAAAAAAAACAATCATTTGCGGTTAAAAAGTACATAAATTGTCAATTTGTTTTGAAAATGACTGATCATTTTGCTAAAAGACCCTTCTTCCTCAGCTGGGATCATTTAGAGCCATTTGAAGCTGCATTTAAACTGCATTCTGGAAGTTCAAACTTGGGGGCACCATTGAAGTCCACTATATGGAGAACATTCCTGAAATATTTTCCTCAAAAAACATAATTTCTTTACAACTGAAGAAAAAAAGACATGAACATCTTGGATGACAAAAGGGTTGAGTAAATTATCTGTAAATTTTTGTTCTGGAGGTGAACTAATCCTTTGATGCACAGGTTACCCCTTTAGTGTCACTTTTCAACATGCAGGGTCCTCCATTGTTTTCAGTTGTTTGCCTTAATTTAATGGTTTGCATGCATAAAAATAGAAATAATTTCATATCAAGTTATACTTTCATTGGAGCACCTAACCCCACCCCTACCCTAAACAATAGAAAAGATATAAAAGTACAGTCACAGGTATTTATTGCAAAAACTGACCAAAAACAAGCGGTATAAAAGCATTACAAACAAGTGCTATTGCATTCTGAGCCTTCAGAAGCCATGTGATAACTTTATGCGAAGAAGAGAGTAAAACATAAGGTTTTAATCGCTGAAAATGATCCCGCTCCATTAACACGCTCACATCTCATTCAAAAAGATACTCCCGAACATTAGCATGACGCAATCAGTCATGAGACACACAAGAGCAAATGGCATTTCACAACCAAAGCCGACGTAATGCTTCTTCTGGCGGCATTTTTTTAGTTCACACACAGACTGCAGCACACAGGATGTGTTTTACTGCGGAATAGAAATCAAATGTTTTGCCTCTGAAAACTTGAAAAACTAATATTTTTGAATAAATTCTGACTAGTTGTATTTGCCTGTTATATCCTGTGTTTTATTGACAAATGTTTAGGTTTAGGGGCGGGGGTTGGGTTCCGTGCTCATAAATGTGTAAACAGTGTAATGTAAATAAAATTGTTTACATTGAAAAATCACACCTCAACATATATGCAATAATGGCAATATTATTGCCCAATATATAATTTGATCATGATGATAAATTCCCAATGCCTTTCACATCAGCATATTGACGCCAAGGGTTTCTTATTTAAAGCAATGGAGGAACCTGCACATCAAAAAATGACGCTAAGGTGTACCAAAAAGTGACGCCAAAGGGTCCTGACCAAGCGTCAATATGTGACGAGTTGGGAGTGAGAATGTGTTGGTATATGTTAGCTTGTAAACTGACGTTTACATAAAATAAAACTTGGCTTAAGTGGTACTTTTGGAAATTAAGTACACTTTAGCATACCACTTATTATGGAATAATTATTGACGTAAAATAATGCACTTGCATGAACTGAATGTAATATTTTTGTACACTTAGTTGCAATAACTAAATGAAAATGTAATATAGTTTAAAATTATAATACATGCAATTTGCAGTAAGAACTTAAGAGTGCATTTTGAACTACTTAATAAATTAGACTCGATGAAATGCTGAAAATGTACTCACCCTCAGGCCATACATGATGTATATGAGTTGGTAGAGATGTAGCATTACATCACTTGCTCACCAATGGATCCTCTGCAGTAAATGGGTGCCATGAGAAAGAGAGTCCAAACAGCTGTTAAAAACATCAAAATAATGCACAAGTAATTCAGTCCATCAATTAACATTATCTGGTGAGAAATATGCACAGATCAAGCACCATTTACAAGCGAATACAATCCGAAACAGTTCTAAGCAAATATAAACGGTGTGCTTTTAAAATCGTTGTGGTGCAGGTTCAAACCCATATGGCTGGAACCCAATAGCAATACCCTAGAGATCACATAACCATCCGTGACAGCCTAGCAATTAAATTGAAAATCTGTTACACATCATTTTATTATATTATTCTGCGTGTGTGCAGTGAATGGGAAGCGGGAGCAGGCACTGGAGTCTCTTCAGCTCTGTCTAAAGCTGCAAGACTCGCGCAGTAGAGAGGAGCTCCGCAGGTTACTGCGCTTTATGGCCCTCGCCGCTGGCGCTCGAGAGATCAAACTACACAAAGAGGTATGAATAATCTAGAGTCTAGTCCAATGGAGACTGAGAAATACAGTTTGAGTGTGTGTTTTTATGTGTAAAACCAGTAATGGAGGATATAATAAATGAGAGCATTTGATTCAGTTCTGAATGGCATAGTTGCAGAATGTGTTTGGAAATCATTTTAAAAACATGGAAAAAATGATACAGTGTCTGCCCTGGAATTGATGTCAATCTTCCAGTATGTTTGCTGCTAAATCAGATCAGTGCACAGCACAACAGTGTTTATGTCATACAAAAGTGTCATTGTTAGAAACATGAAAACTAAAGTGAGCTTTGCTGTCGCCATGCTTGTGAAAAGACTCTGAAGTAAACAAGAGCCTCTTTTCTGCTTTGGCCTGATAGTCATTTATTACACCTACATAAAATGCCATTCCTACATCCCTACAGAAACTTGACTGGCTGTTTGTTTGTTTTGTTCTGCAGATAGAGAACAGAATGGCAGTGAAGAGGGCGTTCTCTAATGCTATTGTGTATGGGACTAAATTGGCCAAGGGGAAGGTTGATCTTCTGGTTCTTTTCATGATGGACAACCACCATGACCTCTTCAAGGTGAGTCAACAACTCACTGAAATGTTTAAGTGGGTGAGCCTACATTAAACAGAGTGGATGAAGTGTATCGTATGAGAACTGCAAGTCAAATTGCCAACAGAAAATACAGCACAAAGGTTCAATACACAACACTTCTAAAGCATTGATTAACATTAATGTTAATTTCAAAATTTACTAATACGTTATTAAAATTAAAAATCGCATCTGTTAACATTGGTACTAGTTTTAGCTAACGTTAACAAAGATGAATAAACACTAACAAATGTACTGCTCACTGTTAATGCATTTTATTGTATTTATTGTAAAGCATTACCTCAGACTGAGACAACGGGGTTGCAGATGATCTCATAAGTGTCTCCGTCAGTTCGCGTTTAAAGGAGAGTAAACATCGGAGAGTGTAGAAGTGCACGCAGCTGCAAATACGCAGTTTGTTGTGGAGAAGAGTATCTAGCACAACGTTTACGCGTTTCTTTCCACAAAGGACATATCTGTTTTGCGGATCAAACACTATACCTATGCAAATATGATGCTTTAGACATGCTTGGCTCAGAAGTTTCCCGTCGATAAATCCATCACCCGCAGGTGGTCAGTTGGGTTTCATTTGTAGATGGTCAGGAATCACTGCTTAGAGTTTTGCTTTTTAAAGAATTGATCCGATTGATGTTTGCTTCACTGTTTTTAAATTCGACGCCACAAACGTGCACATTTTACTATTACATCCTTACGTCGAAAACATAATATTGTGGGTTGGGCTAACAGAAACTGACGAATCATTTTGATAAGAGGGATCATACAAAATAGGAAGGAAATATGATGCATTAAAGGAGAACTCCACAATTCACAAATAATTTACTTGTCATCCTAGATGTTCATGTCTTTCTGTCTTCAGTTGTGAAGAAATTATGGTTTTTGAGGAAAACATTTCAGGATTTTTCTCCATATAATGGACTTCATTGGTGCCCCGATTTTGAACTTTCAAAATGTAGTTTAAAAGCAGCTTCAAAGGGCTCTAAACAATCCCAGCCAAGGGTCGTATCTAGCGAAACGATAGGTCATTTTTTTCGGAAAATATTTTTTTTTATATACTTTTTAAGCACAAAAGCTTGTGTAGCACAGGCTCTGGGATGCGCATTCACGACGCTACGTACTATTGAATCACGTCGAAAGGTCATGCGGAACGTAGGCGGATCTACAGACACAGTGTTTACAAAAGTATCAGGCATTAAGCAGTATGACGCAGCATTTAAAAAATGAATAAAAGTAAAACATCATATTAGAATGATTTCTGAAGGATCTTGTGATACTGAAGACCAGGGTAATGATACTAAAAATTCAGCTTTGATCACAGGAATAAATTACATTTTACAACATATTCACTTAAAAATGGTAATGTTTCACGATGTTACTTATTGTACTGTATTTTTGATGAGCCTTGTATTTTAAAATAAGACATTTGTCTGCAATTATTAATAATTCAGGTCAATGAACTTGTGTTTCTGTATCTAAAATAAACTGACAGCATTGACCCTCAAAATGTTTGACGTTTTGCTCTAGATTCCCGTCACATTGCACAAGCTTGTAAGTGATAAACTGGCCAGTATCATCAAAGGAACGGATCCTGATCTCATCACAGGTAAAACTACAAATATATGTAAAACAAATTAGAAAATGTACATTGACTGAGATTAACAGTCGAAGAATTTTTCATTTGTTAGTTTTTTTTTACTAATGGAAACAAGTGAGATCATTTTTGTAAAGTGTTACCGCAGTCTTATAGTAGATGTTTGTGAGCCATATTTGTAAATCAGACACTTATAATAATACATGATCCTTGATTTGCTAAAACAATATATTTGAAATTTTCCACCTCTTAGGAACAACATACTGTCGCCGTCTGACTGGAAAAGATTATTTGGAAACTGTTCAGAAAACTACTAGAGAGGAGCTTTGGACGTTACTGAAAACTATTCACGAGAACTCGAAACTCTCTCTGAAAGAGAAGCGCCGTCTTCTCGGACAGTTCTACAAAGGACATCCTGAAATATTCGTGCAATATTTTGGCAACAGAATATCCAATGTTTATATTTAAAGAATCTTCATTTAATATTATATTGTATTATATGTAAAAAGTATTTTGTATGTTGTAAATATGTACATATTGTAGAAAAACTGAATACTACTACTCTTTTTGTCTGTATTCATTATAGCAAGAGATCTGTTGGACAGTTAACACATTTTGCTTTTCTTCAAAACTATAACAATTATGACATTATGTTACCACTTATTCTACATATAAATTCAAATACTTCAGAACAACAAAGAAACATGTCTTTAAAAGAAGCAAAATAGACTACAAACACTATGAGATATGAAAACAAAATCAGGCCAAATCTTATTTAAACGTCCTGTTTCTGTATTTCACATACTTATAGTTCAACGAGGTCACAGGCTTGAAAATGCATATTTTCCATGTATAATCAGGGCCGATGAGTTCAGGCGTCCTACATTTCCTGTTACAGATGAATCTTTTCTTTGTTGTTATGTAATGGGGATGTCGTTCAGAATGGGTGTTTTAGAAACGCTGAAAGGAACAATACATCTGCCTGCAGCCTGCTGCGCAAATTAGGCGTAGCATCAGCAAAAGAACAGAGTTGAAAAATCCTGATGTTTTCAATGTGATTCTCAGTCATTGTCTACACCAGCTGCTCAGTTACAGAACAAAGAACAATTACTGCTGGCACCAGGGTTTGAACTGTCTCTCACAGAGACAACAACAGCAGCAAACATCATGAGCTGCCAATGGTTAAACATCATCTGCATGTGTTCAAAATATAAAGGCAGGAAATAGGTGGGTTAGTAATTACAAACAGATGATAAAGGCTGTATTGTGAAGGGCTCATCGTTCAAGTGCATATCATCAGTTTTTGTTTTCAGATAGTGGTAGACACATTAAAAGGCTCTGATAATAGCTTATTTATAGTGAGAAAACTATAAATATAAAAAGTTTTGATCATATTGTAGATCAAACATAGAGCATTTAG
>JAHKKF010538809.1:29781-40609 GCA_019740295.1 Labeo calbasu | reverse complement strand
AAAATGATTATTAAACATGTTTAATGGTATGTAATATTGTAAACTATGCTGTATTCACCCACATAAATTCAATTTGTCTTATATTGGGTGTTCTTGGTTGTTGCCTCTGTAATTCTGTGAGTGATTTTTAATTTCCAGCCCATTTTAAGCCAGCAATATAATAATTTTTAAACAATATTTGACTTGAATAAAACAACCCAGCATGTTAGGTAAGAATATTTAATCCAACCAGCTTGGTCAAAATAACCCAGCATGTGTTCTGTCCAGTTTTTACCCAGTGCTGGGTAGAGCTGTAATCGGGCCTTAAAAGTTAGGCCCGACAGGGCCCGAGCCCGACAGAATTCAGCCCGAGCCCGACAAGTATAGTTTGATTGACAGCTTTTTAAAAGCCTGAACCCGTTTACAGCCCGACATTATTCAAATATGCGCAAGCACACAGCTCTTTTGGCTTTTGTCAAGAATGAGTCATTTATACATGTTTTAACATAATTTATTAATGACTAACGTAGGCTATAGGCCACTTGGAAGTTGGAACAAAGAAATAAAATAAGTCCTCTGTAACATCGTAACATCTTAACACTCTAAATCTCAGCTCGGGTTGTTCTAAACCCAGAATTTTGTGTACTAATTAACAGTTAATTTATCTGTCTGTCTGAAGTAGTACACATTTCTAACACCACATAATAAAAACCCAAGAATTATGCACTCTAAAAAAATGCTGAGTTAACAACAACCCAACTTGGGTTATTTGGCAACCCAGTGCTAGTTAAATATTGGACAGAACACATGCTGGGTTATTTTGAACCAGCTGGTTGGGTTAAATGTTTTTACCAAACATGCTGGGTTATAAGTCAACTATTGTTTAAAAATTATTATATTGCTGGATTAAAATAGACGGGAACGCAGAATTACTAGAAGCAACGGCAATAATCAAAAGACGAACATTTATTATTATTAAGCAAGAACACATGGACAAAATACAAGACAAATTGAATTTATTTGGGTGAATACAGCAATATTACATACATTTAAACTTGTTTAACAAGCATTTTAGACATAAAAAATGTAACATTTAAAAGTAGCATTTTAATTTTAGTGTATTCAACCGTTCTCTATAATCGCTTTTTACCGAAATAGCGCTAATTCTCATGCCGGTGTGTCGCTGAAATCTGAGCTGGTCAGGGGGCAGCTGTTCACCGGGGGAACTACGAACCTCAGACTGCCTTGCATTTCACTCGTAGCTGAACGATGTTGTGACTGACTCCAAAACCTGCCCATGAACAAACAATACTGACATTAGAGAACATATTTTAACATCAAATTAAATTAAACTCAGTACTATAATGAATAAAATCCATTTATTTTATGCAAAGCAAAAGGCGTTTCCATCATGCAAAGTGACTACTGCTAATGCAGCTGACTGACGTCTCGTTTTTATGTTGCGTTGAGTAAAATAATACAAGTTACAGCACAGTAAAGAGTTTATGAATTAAATAAAATGTATGCAGACCTTTATTTTGTGAAGAAGTGCACCAAATTGGCGGCGATGAGAACTGCGCTCTCCTGTAGAGGACTCAAAAATCCTGCGCTCTTACTGTAACTTAGCAGCTGGGTTGTTTCGTCAGAGACAGGCTTAACCATGCGGTTGGGTAGAAAAAAAAAAACAGGCATTAAAAATGACCAGCAACTTAGTTACAGAAGAACTACCCAGCATCTGGGTAAAAAATATTAAAAACCACCCAATAAAATGACCCAAAAAGTTGAACTCAGCAGAGTGTGGGAAATGAAGTTTGGACACACAAATCTGTCTCCCCACAAATGAGTATCTCTGCCAATTTTTGTATCTGTGTATTATCAGTTGTACACAACATTTGCCGTCCATCTATCCACCTGCCCATCCCAACCCAAAAATGATCTGGGATTTTTCTTTCAGTCATTTTATTGACTGAAAAATCAAAAAATGATTGCAAGTAAAAAAGCACCACATCTCTTCTAAACAAGTTGCGTTATTTAAAGTGTTATTAATGTCTGTAGCACAATGGAGCACTGAGTTACATGCCAATAACAACTTATTTTGCTCTACACACAAAGCTATTGCATCATTTCAATACATACAATGCTGAATACTGTAGCCTATATCACATTTGTTTGGCATTAGAATGAAACATTACAATGAAATTAAGTGATTTATACTGTTATAAATAGGTTTACTTTGCGTTAAGTTTAAGTTGAGTTATAATTGAGTCTGTTGCTTTGCTTTCATGTTTATATTTTCGAGGATTGTATTGTTTGATTTTAGAAAATCAGTTTAAGCAACTGGGAGAAATTGTATTATGGTGGAAGACCTGAAGTAAATGCAGTATTTTTGGGCACATTAAACATTAATATCCAAGGTTGTGCATTTGTAGTCAATTTTATGTAGCAAGCAAAACAGAAAATATGCTAGTCTACAATTATTAATTATGTTGGAGTAGTACGTTTCTATAGCAGAGAAGTGGAGTTATAAATATTTTGTGTGCTTTGTGTAAAGCTGAGAGTGTATTTGCGGTTCAGAGGAGGTGTAAAAGACTGGAAGGTATGGACTGAATTGTGAAGTTTGTGACAAAGCTAGACAGTTTTTTTGAAAACATCAGAACAGCAATTTTGAGATTAAAACAGGTGCGCCACACTATTGTGTCCTGGGGGGAACTCAGCTTTGATGTGCTCAAAAAGAACCATTGTTGGCTGGGAACGCACCTTTTTTTGAGTGACAAATCAATCTTGATGATGTGAACCAATTCATGTTCTGCTGCCTTCAGCTTTTTGAAGGCTTTTCATTCCTTTTAATTGAGAATGATGTTCAATGGGGGGAACTGAAGCGCTTTCAAAAGAAAGTGAGGGAGGACATGGACAATTTCACTCAACTTTTTTGAGGCGAAAATGATCATGCGTATACCTAATGAGAATGAGAAAACCTTCAGGATGTAGAGATATTTTACCACAAAAAGGCATATGTTTCAATTTAGATATTTTCCTTAGCATCATTTATAAACATTAGCTGGTTTTAAATGAGCTTTTCCTGTGTTTAGCTGGTTGTTGTTGCAAATGCATGGCGCTTCAAGATGTTTTGCACCAGGTTTGATGTCAGTGATGGTGTCTAAATATTTACATTATAGTCTCGAAGAGTACTTTTATGGTACTTGTTGCCTGCAAACCATCTTTTGTGTTCCACAGAAGAAAGAAAACCATAGATGTTTTGGTAGATGTAAGGGGAAGGTGAATCATAATTTTCATTTTTGCGAGAACTATCCCTGGCCTAAACCTTTTTTACCAGGTAAAAAGTAAACAACCAATTTCAACAGATGCTCAGACATGCACAAATATTAATTTATTAATTATTATAGGGCTTACTTCAAGTGGATGTTCTTGAATGTTGCTTGTTTGCTGTAGTAAATGTGTTTGTAGTCAAGTGATGGTTAGCTGTGAGGGATTAGCTGACGGTTTGATCGGTGCTTGGAGGGAAGATCTAGCTCACCGGACACCAATTTTATTCTTCTGAGCTAAAACTGTGCCCTCAGCGCCAGCCTCCATTTTCTCATCCACTCCATCATCTCTCACACTGTTCCCAGGTGTGCTCACATACACAACACACATACATTTTCTGCCTCTCAAACCTTTCGTTTTTTCATTCTTTTTCTCTCTCACACTATTTCTGTATCACACGTATTTCAGTATAGTTTGGTATAGCACACAGAACTAGGATAATTTCTGTGGCGGATTAAACAGTATGTGAGTTTATTCTTTACATTTAAATAATTTACATTCTTACTAATTTAAATATTATGTAATTTAAATATTCTTCAATTCCAAGAATCGATTAGTCTAGCCTGTTTTCTGTTAATGATCGGCGCACTTTCCATCCAATAGGTCGCAAAAATCTTTGTGCTTTGTTACTTTTGATATGAAACAAAGTCTCAGATTTCAAATTCTGACCATTTTATTGCAGTGTTCAATAAATGCCATTTTGGCGCTGTTTAATGTGGAGTTACAGATCGCTGTAACACCTCAGTTCAGGAGAAGTGGCAGTGCGAAGCATGTCAACTAATCGTCCCCTCCTTTAAAACAAGTTTCAGCACAAAATAAACATGAATAAACATCCGAAGGTATGTTCAATGAAAGAGTACATCTTAATGAAATTTGGAAAGACATCAATATAACAGCTTGTAAACAATGTCATGTACTATCACATTTACCTCAGAAAATGGCTCTCTGTGAATGGGCTTTTGAATCATTGGTTCACGATTCGTTCAAAACACGGATTCATTTAGAAACTAAACACTGCTGTGTTGCTCGGAAATGTCCAACAATTCTGCTATGGCTTCAAAGGTAATGTGTTCTTTGCAAAATTGAGCAAAAACATAATATTGTGTTTAAAACATAATATTGTGTTTAAAGCTTATTATTTACTGAACTGTTGTATAAAATCACATTTAAGCTCATTATAGATCGGGACAAAACCAGCACAATGCGGTTTTCACAAACCAGTGTGATATTGTGTGATATGTGGTGTATATAAATATGAGACAAAACACATACAGGGTAATTTTTTCCACCAATATCTTGAATTTTAGGGCATGACTGCATTTGTGGAGTTTTGCCCTGCATCATATTTGTCAACAGTCAACTATATGAAATATGAGGTGACGTACAGGTCTGGGGGTGGGGCCAGTGCGTTAACTGCGTTAAAATATTGTAATCACATTGTTTTTTCGTAACTAATTAATTAAGTAAATGCATTAAACTGACAGCCCTAGTTTATATTTTAAAAAAAGAATGAATTGGAGTAGCAATATAATTATATAATTAACTTTAATATTATAAAAACTTAGTCTAATTTAAGAGTTTGTATACAAATCAATTTCCCTAAAAAAAGTTGGCATGTGTACCTGATATATATCCAAAATAATCAATACTGAATCGAATCGAATTGAATCAGAATTCAAATTAAATCGCAAATTGAATTGTGAAATTGTGTCAAAACCCAGCCCTGTTTTTTTTTTTTTTTTTTTTTTTTTTTTTTTGTTGTTGTTGTTGTTTTTTTTTGCTTTTTAAAAATTATTTTAATGCATCATTATAGGGCCCAAATACCAACTCAGGTTCTTGAAAATAAGTGCCTCTATATATATTTCTGCAACACCATAATTACGTACCTTACTGCATGTTTCGCAGCAGTTTCAAAGTGAAATGTCCAGAGAGTAGCGCTAAAACACACATTCAATACGTGACCGTGGCATGTTTTTATTATGTTGGTTCAGGCACGTATTGCTGCGTTTTTATTACGCTGCTTAAGGTACGTATTGTGGCTGTTCAGAATTCAAATACCCAGGGAGTGTCGCTAAAGGTTAATGCTCTGTCATGTTGGAAATATCCCCTACACCAAACACAACCCTAAACCTAACCGATAGTGTTAACAAATGCAAAAATGATATACAAACACCTTTGTTGACACAGCCATGCTATTTTAACTTCGTTATGCGAATTTGAGCTGTTTTGTCAAACCGTAGTTTCATGGGGTTTGTACCGGAACTCTTCATCACTCCAGCGCAACACCATATCGCGTGAGCTACCAAGCAAACCAATTAAATGAGAAAATTCATGCATATGAAGCTGTATATGTGATGACAACATTCAAATGTATCAGTTTTCAAATTGTACAGGATGTTAAAATTGTTTTCAAGTCATAACGTAATATTCTGCAAATGATTGTGTGAAAATTAGGCTTTATTAATCAAAACTCTGTGCATGTAAATCATACTTTGTGAAAAGTTGTTGAAGTTTTACTGCCTATAGTATTCATTTCAACTGGAAACTGCAGTGATTCATACATATAGGTAAGTTGGTAAGAAATGTATATAGAGGCATGTGTTTCCAATGAGCCTATGTTGGAAAAGATGCCCATTCCCACATGGGGATTTGTTTCAGCTATTTTGTCAACTGTCTAGTAAAAAGATGGCAGGCAAAAAAACCAAAAACAAAAAAATAAAAGCACATCTCTCCTAAACAAGCTTTATTATTTAAAAGTATTATTCATGTCTGTAGCACTGCAAGCTGTGTGCCAAAGCTCAACACTTGGGGTTAAGGATTTGTTACAATCCCTAACCCCAAGAATGAGCATAAGCAAGCACCACTAATAAGAGAATTAAGTGGATTGAAATTGAAGAGGATGTGTGTGGCGGCTCTCAGAAACCCAGTAAAAACCACAGTGCTGAGAACGGCCATGGAGCTGGTTTTAAGAGGACATAAGGGAAGGAAATACTGCTGGTCAGCAAAGACAGACACGGAAGGTTGTGTTTTTGTGGAGCGGTTCCTGACAATCTTGCACCAGACGTGTACTTATCTTCGACTGGGACTGCTGCTGAGTTACAATACGGGATCGACTTGTTTGGCCTCTTTCTTCCTGAGCTGTAGACCCACAGAGACTCAGTCTGCAGTGCTATCAGTAACTTATATAGTCGTGCTATCGGCTCGAAAGTGACTGCCACAAATATCAGGCTATCCGGATGAAACAGTTTATCACATTTCATTGCTTTTCAGATGTATTTTAAGACAAGGACAATGTGATTTATTATTTATGTTTGCATGGCCATCCTATACCTCTCTTCCAACCGACTAAAAATACACTATTTATTTAGGATCCCAAACACTAATGATGGTTCGCATGCGACCGAAACAACATATTAGAGCGAAATAAATTGCCTTTGAAGATTGTTTTTATTGATGCGCAGCCGAGCTCATGGGAAATGCAGTGCTTTTGGTTCTCTGTCCCAACCGGACGGCTCGTCTAGACACCTCATTTGTTCAAACTGCCATTAGACAGTGTGAAATAAAGCTGAATGAGGAATATCTGCTCTGGGAAATCCTCTTATGTAATCACAGAGGGAGGAAGTTGCTCCGAAATGTCTTTTGTGAAAGAGGTTAATCAGAGATTTGTGTGTCATCTACATTAGCTGAGACTTCAAACGTCGGATGAGACATCAAACATCAGGGATATGAGATAAAACTCTTTTTTTTCTGATGGCTTAAAATAGCGATCTTACTTTTGGGGCTTTCACACTTGAATTTGTTAACTGAGGGCCATTGTAACCTCTGGGTTATCTGGTTTCACATTTCATGCTGTTCATACTTTTTCCCAGGATAGTGGGTGGGCAGGTTTTGAGATTTCACACTATACATTTGTGAAAAACCCTGGGTTAATGTTCTTATTTGCATATATATGAGGTCAAGGCATTGATTGGGTAAAAACAGCTCATAACAGCACTTGGGTATAACTTTCAGAATTGAAGAATAGGTTCTCTTTCACCTACCTATACACACTTTTAAAAATGATTGTTGAATGCTGATTGTTGAAAGTTGTTTGAATGCTTGAGTGTTTAAATTGTAAAAAAAAAAAGATTTTTGAAGTGTGTTTTACAAGAAAACGCTGTTCAGTCGTTCTGCTTCAAAATGGCGTTTAATTACTTGCTATTTCTTTGTAATTGTGAAATTTTCTAGCAGTTTCTGAGTGAAAACTGTTTCTACACTACTTTTTTTAGTGTGTCAGTAAATTTACTTTTATTTTAGTTTTAGTAATTTTAGTGCTTCAACTTAAATGTATTGTAGTTGCCAAGGCAGTTAAGTATTTGGTTTATATTTTTATTTTATTTCAGCTTTATTTCAATTACTGAAAACATATATAAAATGATAAAATTGTTTTAGTTAACAATAACAACCCTCTTTTAAATTGTAGAAAAATTTCTAATTTTACTTCAAGTTTTAGTTAAGTATTTCATTTGCTTATATTTTATTTTATTTCAGCTGTTACTGAAAGACTATACAAAACAACAACAACAACAACAACACTCTTTTAAATTTTAGTTGCAATTTTGCATCTTGTTTGCTACTTTAATTCCTAAATTTAGGAATTTTACTGTAACTGTCAATTCAGCTCTGTTGAACATGTGACCTGTTTTCTGAATTGGTTTTCCATTTTTAAAAATAATGCCATCCAAGTCTGCTCTGACTGTTTTAAAGAGATAGTTTACCCAAAAACTAAAATTACCACATGATTTACTCACCCTCAAGCCATCCTAGGTGTCGAATACAATCGGCGTTATATTAAAAATTATTATATTAAAAATGTTGTGCCTTTTCCAGGCTTTATAATGGCAGTTAATGGCTGGTGAAAGTTTGATGTCCAATAAAGTAAATTAATCCATCATAAAAAGTTCTCCATATGTCTTCGGGAGGTTAATAAAGGCATTCTGAAGCGAATCTATATTTAAAACTTTATAAACCGTAATCTCTAGCGTAATTGTCATACGCACATTGACGCGAAATTGGTGTTTCAGTGGATCTCACCAGCCATTTACTGCCATTATAAAGCTTGAAGGAGCCGTGACATTTTTTATTTAACTCCAATTGTATTCATCTGAAAGAATGAATGCAAACATACACACCTAGGATGGCTTGAGGGTGAGTAAATCATGGGTGTCATTTTTGGGTGAACTATCCCTTTAAGTTTAGATAATGCTCAAGTTAACCTGTGTTTTCTTTCTCCATTTACTGCTAACACTCTTTGAAAATTACAAGTTTGAAATGTGGTGGAAATGTGGGGTTAAAAGTGGCCTTAGTTTGGGTCTTTAAAAGACTCAGGGTTAAGCAGCACAGTCTGAAGTTAAAGATCTATAAACTCTAAAGCTAGTTTTTGTATTGTCATGTAACTATTGTCTCTTGGTGGAGAACTGTGATTTATTTTCGCTACTTCTCATTTGGAAGCACAGCGGCTCTCAGAAGCCCATAATAGCCTGGGTTACCGGACAAGGTTACCTTGCCAAGCTGCTTATCATGGAGAAAGTGGCCTGCTAGGACAAAGCATTTCAGAATTTTATTATCATTCAAATTAGAACATATAGAGGGCTTCTCTCCGATTGGTGAAATAATGGTGGTCATTTATCTAGCTAACACCGACCTTTCATTTCCCATTCATGTCTTATTAGGGGGGCATACATCATCATCTTGGCATAATTAAAAAAAAAAAAAACTCAATTGATTCATAGTAGAAATGGGAAAAGGTGGTGCTGTGCTCGGCAGGTGCTGCTGGCTGTCATTAGTTTCAGAGTCTGGCCTTTTGCTGTTGACTTTTCCCATCGTTGCCGTTAGCGGTTGGAGAACACGGGCCCAAGGCGACATGTATCCTTATCAGCCTCCTGAGTCGTTTATAACCCGCAGGTTAAAACATAACCAAACCACGCCACAATGCATTAATGTGATTTTTATGAATGTAGCTTAGGTCTTGTTTGTTTATCAGTCTTTATGATGGATTTGTACTAGATTTTGTCTCCCACTGTGCTGATAAAAGGCTTTATAAAGGCAGTAAAGGTGTGCCGTTAGACTGATGGGGTTTTACTTTGCTATATAATGTATTTATCAGTATAAACACCATTGGGTCATTTGGTGTCAAATCAACAAAGCATCCTGAGCTGAAATTTTTTTTGTAATAAAAAAAAAAAAAAAGAAAAGCTGATGTAGTAAATGCTTTGCATGGATATTCACTGAGTAATCCACTCTTTTGTAGAGGAAGGCCAAAATTACACATTTCAACTGAAATTTTAAGCCAAATTACAAGGGGTTAAAAATTAGGTTTCTGTTGACTTTAGCTATTCTTGTTGCATTATATCAATTATGACAGTTCCTGAAAGGTGACATGCCTGTAAGTATTAACTACATATACAGTTTTATGCAAAAGGAATCCCTTGCAAAATTGGTGAAAATGCGAATAATTTTAACAAAATAACAGAGACCATACAAAATGCATGTTATTTTTTTATTTAATACTGTCCTGAGTAAGATATTTTACATAAAAGATGTTTACATATACTCCACAAGAGCAAATAATAGCTGAAATCATTAAAATATCCCCCTTCAAAAGTTTGGAAACCCTTGGTTCTTAGTACTGTGTCGTTACCTGTTTTTTTGTTTTATGATGGTTGTTCATGAATCCCTTGTTTGCTCTGAACAGTTAAACTGAGCACTGTTTTTCAGAAAAATCCTCCAGGTCTTATGTTGCTTCCGAAGGGCAGTACTAAATGATATTTCAACAAAATAAGAAAAATTTAGATTTTCACCCCACCCTCAAAAAAAAACATTAAAATAATCTCAGTTGCAACTGGTCATTTACGCAGACTGAGAACACATTGGACATGCATGTTCTTTTTATGTTATTCTAGTGTTTTGGTCTTTTGTTAATTGTACAGTGAAGTTATTAAATAAATAAAGGAGATGGAGAGCACCAGACATTTTTTGGGAGTAACCATGTAAAACTATTGATGCCACTAACTTAATTACTCAATTTTGGATGCGTTTGAAAGTTTGATTTATTTTAGTAAATCAGTTTGTTTGAATGGTTCATATCAATCAGCAAGTTTAAGTACATGATGCACTGTGAGCCTTTTTGTAGCAAATTTTAGCTTTGTTTTTAGTTGGACTTGAACCTGCGTTGTCCATTTGAGCACCATGGCTCAACACATCTATCACCTGTTGAGGAAGATCTCCTCCATTAAGTGTGAAGATAATGCCCACCTGGGTGGGCTGATGGGTGGAGATGAATGAATGAGAATTCCCCCTAAAGCTTTCCCTAATGAGAATGCTGCATGAAACCAGTTCTCTTTCATGTGGACTGATGGAAGGAAGCCATTCTCCCCAAAGCCCTTTTAAAGACTAATTGAATAGTAAAGCATTGCCTGGGGCGTTTTGTTGTCAGCTCATTTGGCTCCCCATTCATCTCAATCCGTCATAGCGTTTTAATTTATTT
>JAHKKF010538809.1:0-29731 GCA_019740295.1 Labeo calbasu | reverse complement strand
ATACGTGCCAACCCCCCTCCCCCCACCCGACCCAAACACGTCTCACTTTAACTGTTTCTAATCAATGACAGGGACGTGTGTCCCACGAGCTGTGGTGCCGTTAGCCCCGGATTGAGATTTTCTCTTTCGTTTGACATTACTCAAGTGAAGCAAATGGATTCCCTGAAAAGATAACTAAGTCTTATTTCACTGCCGCACTAATAAAAATGATGGATAACGTGGGCCGGAAACAATTGAATCGCATGTACGTCTCAGTCATTTAGATGGTCCGCGAGAAAAGACAGGTTTCTTTTCAGCTGTCATTCTGACACAATTCTGAAACAATCAAATTTTGATCATACAGAGGGTGTTTCTTCGAGTACAGGCAGGTTTATGTCCCTTTTTATTATATCTTATGAATTTCAACTTTTTTCCACTTTGTTGAGAGAAAGTCACAAATAGTTTTTTTAAACACGTTTTTTTTTAAATATAGTACTCCTTTGCTTTTTGTATTTTCATTCTGTTTTATATAATTGTTATATTTTAGACAAGCTGAAACAATATTCTATAAACAACAAAAAGTAATAAAATGTAAAAAAATATTTACAAATATTTTGTTTTAAAATATATGGTAATACAAAAATGAAATCAAAAACATTTTTATATTTCTTTATATCCAGACTGTTAGCCATCATAAGATAATGCGTAAAAGTATTACGACATCCTGTATTACCTACGTCTGATGTTCTCTAGAGAGTGCGGTAGAGTGTTTCTGTTGCAAATAGCAGTTGTTTGACCTTTAAATAATAATCTTGACATTCTTGACATCCTCATTACAGTAATGCATTGCCAAAGGCAGTAATGTGGTATCTTTAAACTATGCACCAGCTGCCCGTGTGTATAATTAACCCTGCATCCTCATCAGGATTCATATACACTACGTTTCTAGGGGCGTCATGCACCTATTTTTCTTCAGGGGGCACCAGTGGCAGTTCTGGCTCACTTGGTGCCCTTGGCAAAAAAAAGACCAACGCGAAAAAAGCTCCTGGCATAATGCTAACTCCCTTTGTGTCAGACTATGAGTTTTGAGCTGTATAAGGGAGGGTGGATAATGCAGATGATTAATTTGAGTAGTAATTTCTATCACAGTGTTTTAGTGTTTTTTTTTAATGCAATAATGGTTCAATGTAATTATCAAAAGAGAAAAGACTTGCATGGGACTTCTGTATGATCCACAGACTGTTCTTCTCATGTTTACATACACATTTCAGAAACTGTAAGGTGCTTATTACTTTAAAAAAGTAGGTGTGATTTTAAAAAAAGTTATTTAACTTCCGAAGTTTGAGTCAGTAATGTTTTTTTAATGTCTTTAAAATGTTTATTTTGCTCACTAATGCTACATATATTTAATCAAAATACAGTACAAATATTGTTAGATATTATTAGCTGGTTTCTGTTTTAATTTATTTTAAAATGTATTTTTTTGCAAAGTTGATTTTTTTTTTTTTTTTCATTACTCCAGTGATCACATGATCTGTCAGAAATCATTATAATATGACCATTTCCTGCTGAAAATGGCATATTTTTGTGGAAACCATGATATTTTTTTCAGGATTCTTTGAAAAATATAAAGTTCAAAACAATGTTTATTTAAAATTGGTCATTTTTGTTCATATCAATGTCATTTTTGACAAATTTAAAGCATTCTTACTGAATAGAAGTATTAATTAAAAAAAACAAACTTGTGAACAGTGTATGAAGCATCTGCAGTGGATCTATACATACACTTTACAATAAGGTGTCATTTGTTAACATTAGTTAATGTATTAAGTAACATGAATGAACAATACACTTATTACAGTATTTAATAATCTGGTAACACTTTAGCATAGGGAACAATTCTCACTATTAACTAGTTACTTATTAGCATGCCTATTATTAACATATTCGCTGTTTATTAGTTTATTATAAGCACCTATTCTGCATGACCATATTCTACATCCCCAATTCTACCCAGTACCTGAAGTTAACAACTACCTTACTAACTATTAATAAGCAGCAAATTAGTAGTTTGAGGAAAAACCTAGGTAATGGTTTGTTAGCGAGAACTGGACCTTAAAATAAAGTGTGACCATTTATCTTTGTTAATGTTAGTTAATAAAAATTTGGAGTGGGGAAAAAATCGATTCATATTTAAAACGCGATTCAGTTTTCTAGCGATTTGCATCAATTCACAAATTTCAAAAAGCCTGCTATATTACATTACATAAAATTTCACTGACTACTTAAACAGAGTAAGGAGTGATGACTGATAGGATGATGGCGAATGATTTACAGATCCTGGGCACCACTGACAAACATCTAATCTTGCAAAATGTGTGGTAAGTACTGCCACTTTGTAGTATAAACAGATTGTGATTGCAAATCAGGGTTGCCAGGTTTTCACAACATAACCCGCCCACTTGCTAATCAAAACTAGACCAAAACTAGAAAGTGAAAGTAAAAAGTTAGCATATTAATAGCGGTTCCCTGATGCCCGCAATTCATATGCAGTATTTACCCAATTATATAATTGCGAGAGAATGCACTGAAATATATTTTTCCTCCCCCATCTTGTATTTATTCCCTAGGGGTTCTGTAGTACATGCACATCCCTAATGGGAAGTATAAAATATTTCAGATTTATTAGGAAGTTAATAGTTAATAGGAAACATTGAGTGGTCAGGACTACTCATACTATAGACTGGTGTATTTTTGTAGCAAAATACTGGTGCATTTGATGTCCACTGTGCACAAAAATGATGAAAAACTGTGAATTGTGATTTAAAGTTTGAAAAACCGTGAATGAATTTTTAATCGAATCGTGACCCCAAGCATCAGTATGAATCAAATTGTGAGGTACTGAAAGATTACCACCTGTAATAAAAATACAGTCGTTCATTGTTTGTTCACGACTTGTTAGTTCACACCGCATTAACTAATGTTAACAAACACAAAATGCTTTAGTTTTAATAAACTAAAATTAATAAATGCTTTAAAAGTTTTGTTCATTCTTAATTCATGGTATCTAATGTAGTTAACTAATGAACCTTATTGCAAAGTGTTACTGAATAATTAGTCTGTTTCACATGATTAGTTGTCAGTTCTAATTAACCGTTGTATATTGTAGGAGACTGATGGAAGAGAATGATAAAAATAGAGAGAAGTGACCTTCTGTGTTTAACAATGGACCTCAAGTTGTTTGCAAAGATCTAGCCTCTATAATAAATCAAATATCTTATTGCAACAAGAATAAAAATATGAAAAAAACACCCTGTGGTACTGAGTGTAATATGAAATGCAGAAAATTTCAGATGTGTAATTACTGTAAAATCCCAAGCAACAGTAGAACCGATTTGATTAGAGCTACGGGCCAAAGTTTGTCATAAGCTCAAACTCTTCTGCTCACAGTACTGCCGTTTTGCTCAAATACCAAAATAAACAGCAAACATTCAACACGGTTATTAATTTTCATGTATATGATCCCGACTCTTCTTTGTTCAATCGATGCAGTATTTGATGTTGGATTTAGCTGCGTTATGGCTCTGAATTCAAGATTATGAAACAAAAAATGTGTTTTCCATACACACTTTGATTTCTGTGTTTAGCTTTGCCGTTTTGAGATAGCAACGCTGCTCAGTGACCTCACCTGGGGATTGAATTTATCTGCTGTGCTTTGGCCTTTGGTGATTTCCTTATCAAGTGTAATTAAATAAACAAGATCCATTTTTCCAAGTGATTCACACGGTTAAGTGATCATGCTGATTTTGTCCCGTCTAACGTTCGCCTGTCTGCCTCCCTTTGGCACGCGATAGATCTGGAGCAGCTGCGAGCGAGTGGACGTGTGTGTAATGTGGATGGCTTTGTAAACATTAGTCCCAAAGGCACAAAAACCGAGTGAGGGGAAACTGCAAAAAAATGCCCTGTCAGTTTGCAGTGTTCAATATGTCGCCAAAGGCACACTTTGCACGGTTAATACGATAGCAGGATGTGGCATAAAATAGTGAGCGCTGACTTGACACACGTATAGATCAGAGGACATCAAAGCGGCACTTCCCACCTCGTTACGAAGAGAGACGCCAATTATAACAGCCTTACGTCTTAATCTGCGCATGACTGTTTGCTGGCTGGCATTATCAACCATTCGCAGTAAAGCGCGTGGAGGCCGTGTTGGGGTAAAGCATCTCCGTACCTGAGAACTTCTGCGATATTCCTTCAGTCTGAGCTTGCAAAGGAGGCAGTGAATGCCAGACCCCCCCCTTAATCTTCATATGTCACTGTCACTCCTCTGCAAAAGCAGTATATCTGCCGCTTGCAGAGCTATTTGGCTCGAGATGGAGTCACAGGCCTGCCTAAACGGGTTGGATTAACGGCACTTTCAGTCCCTGTCTGTCTCGCACCTTTGCAGCGCTGTGACCGAGTAAATAGCCTCCTTTCAGCCAACTGGAAGGAAGTTCCCCTGGGAGAGATGCACATTCAATCATATATCATCCCTCGCCCTTGGCCTGCGCTCGGGCCCGATTCTGCCTGCATCACCCATGTGTTTTTCTCAACGGCATGCCAAAAAGACACTGTAACAGGACGTGTGCAGTAACAGTGACCGACCACTTTTTAAGTCACCTTGGTTCCATAAATAATTTACTCATCTGTTTTCTCAATATAGATTTCCAAAATTCGGTCATACAGTTATGTTCACTTGGTTAAAATTTATTTATTAAGTATCATAAACTAACAATGAACAGCAGTTGTACATTTGTTCATCTAGGTTAATGATAATTTATAAATATGATCTACCATTGTACATTGTTAGGTCATATTCATCCATAATATAATACTGTTTAATTATACATCATTAATTCTTAAAATTAATGTTTAAACTTTAAATGTTAGTTAATAAAATCCATCTTTGTAAGATACTATAAAAACCTATGGTATATTAAATATTATACACAAACAAAGGTTGGGGTAGGGATTGACCAATTATTGGCCTGGCTATTATGTATTATGTATTTTTATGGTTTCCTGTATCGGTCATTTTCAAAACCAATTTGGCGACCAAAAATAATTTAAAAGCATTTTAAAAAATACACTATACATATGTTGGTCAGAATATCAGTTATGGTTCTACTTGATCTGTAATAATTGGTATCGGCAAAAAAACATATCGGTCGACCCCTAGTTTGGGGTTAGTACGAATATTTTGATAGAAATGTATACTTTTATTAGCAAGAACACACTGAATTGTCCTTACTGAGACATTTAAGACATATATATATATATATATTATTGTTAAAAAGGTCTATTTTAAAGAAATGTTTTTAAAGAATTATTTTTGAAGGCTTAGCTTCAAAAGTTCAGCTTTGTCATGACAAGAATAAATTGCTTGTTTAAAATTGTAATAATATTGTAATAATATTTCACAAAATTGCTTTTTTACTGTACTTTTTAATCAGATGAAAACAGCCTTGGTAAACATTAGCAACTTCTTTCAAAAATATAAAATACTGACCCCAAACATTTTAGTAATAGTTTATATTACATTATATTATACTCTATTATATTATATTAATGGTTTATCACAATTTTTCCCTGACTCTGCCTTCATATGAATAAGAATGCATGAAACAGTTGCAGAACCACTACTTTTTAATCACGACCCAAACAAACATGTAGGATGAGCCGTTTTAGATGTAAATTAGATTGTATAATTTCAAAATTTAAAGCAAAAACAGAATAGTCTGACCTCAGCTTTGTAATATTATAATACGTAAAACATATCTGCACAAGACAAAAACAGCAGACTGGCTGAATGAGAACATAAATTCACTCTCACTCACAGCAGGTGGCGCTTATGGAACAGCAGCGATATAGAGTTTCCTTGATTACAGCTGTAAATAAAGCAGTGATGCCCTCTTGAATATTACATTAATATGCATTATACGTTGATCCCAGCCGAGGAAGAAGGGTCTTATCTAGTGAACTGATCGGTTATTTTCATTAAAAAAATACAATTTAAATACTTTTTAATCCTAAACGCTCGTCTTGCTTTTCTCTCCAGACACTTTTCGACATACCCTAACTATCATGAACCGGAACAAAAACAGTCCAAGCAGAGTAAGACAAGACGAGCGTTTGGTATTAAAAAAATGTATAAATTGTATTGTTTAAAATGAAAATAACTGATTGTTTCGCTAGATAAGACCCTTCTTCCTCGGCTGGGATCATTTACAACCGCATTGGGATTGTTTGAAGCCGCATTTAAACTGTATTTTGTAAGTTCAAAATCAGGGCACCATAGCAGTCCATTATATGAAGAAAAACGCTGAAATGTTTTCCTCAAAAAACATAATTTCTTTACGACTGAAGAAAGCAAGACATGAACATCTTGGATGACAAGGGGGTGAGTAAATTATTTGTAAATTGTTGTTCTGGAAGTGGTCTTCTCCTTTAAGTGCAACCTTTATAGTCCTCCTGATTAAAAACAGGTGTCCGTAATAGTTCCTATTCAAGGGCTTATGGGAAACAGGGATCCCCTCTTAGTTGATGACGTTGTCTATGTTGTTTAGCCACTTATACTGGTACACCGCTCAGAATATTGTATTATATTACATTATATTGTATTATATTATATTATAAACTTACACAGGTGGAAACTTGGAGTCTCTGAGCTCACGGTAGGTGTATTTCAAAAGGTTTATACAGATTATTGCTAAAAATCTAATTTTCCGAGCAGAAAACGAATGGTATTTTTACCTCTGGAACCCTGTTGCGCTCTATTACAGTAGAGCTGTTTAGATGACACTATTATTGCATTGTGGTTTGCTCCGTTCTGGTGAACTTCTACTGAAGCTGCTCTTAACAAGGACTGATTATGGTCTGGCGAGGCCCCAGGGCACCAGGTTCTCTGGAGGCTCCTCTTGTCGCAATTAATGTCCAAATAAGAAGAAATTACATTGAACCCACCATGGGAGTATTACACTGCAAAAGAGGTGACTATGTATCATGACTGGTATACAACATTACAAGGTCATTTCTTTCTTTATTTGACGTTGTGGCAGTGGATGTTTATCTATATATCAATTTTAAATGTGCAGTGGCTTCCCAGGTTTCCATCCACTGCTAGCCTCTCCGCTGAATGTAGACGCTCCATTGCATTGGTCTCCAAACGTAGTGTGGAGTGCATCAAACATGTTTCTTTATGACCACAGACGAAGTAATATGTATATGGATAATAATATTGCAGAGAAATAAGAATGGATGCGATTGTAGATCACATTGAGGTGGCAGCAAGAAATTGTTCTTCTCTAACCTCTCATAAAGTTTAATGGTGTGGGTTATTATAGGCTCACAACAGTATAACTCACGAGAATCAAAGCGAGGTGCGTTCTCCACGTCTTCGCCTGTTTCACACTCTCATACACGCCTTTATCACATCTGGAGAAGGAACGAGTCACACCATTGACACTGTTAATTCATAGTTATCTCGAGTGGTTTGAAGTGCCTATCTGACTATATTACAGGCCGGAAATGAACACAGAATCTTTAAAAGACACTTCTGAACCCGTGAAAAATCCTTGCTAATTTTATGTTTGGAATGAGTGGCACATGCTTCAGCTGGATAAATGTAATTGTTGCCTATATGTCACATTTTGGAAAGATCTGATGGCGAGTGCATACCTTTATCACATCTGGAAAAGAAATGACTCACACCACTGACACTGTTAATTCATAGTTAATTAATCTCAGTTGGTTTGAAGTGCCTTTCTGACTTTATAACAGTCTGAAAATGAACATCAGATCTTTAAAAGACAGTTCTAAAACTGAAAAGATCATTGCATACACTTTGTTTAGAACAAGCTGTGTATGTTTTAGCCGGACAAGTGTAATTATTGTTTTTATTGTGAGCGAATGCCTTTATCACATCTGGAGGCAGAACAAATCACACCCTTGACATTGCTGATGCATAGTTATCGCAAGTGTTTTTGAGTTGGTTACTGTTTAAAAATTAACACAGGATCTTTAAAACTGTGAAAAATCACTACATACACATTGTTTAGAAAGAAAATTAAGCAGAACAACTCTTTACAACATCAATAATAATAAGAAATATTCCTTGAGCACTGAATCAGCATATCAAAATGGAAAGATCTGATAATGAGCGAATGCCTTCATTGCATCTGGAGAAGGAACAAATCACACCATTGACACTGTTAATTCATAGTTATCTCAAGTGGTTTTGAGTGCCTCTTTGACTTAATTGCAGTTTGAAAATGAACATCAGATCTTTACAGGGGACATCGGATGCCTATTTTCCATAAGTTGATATGATTCTTTAGGGTCTCCATTAGAGCTGCACGATTCTGGATAAATTAAGAATCACATTTTTTTTTTTTTGTCTCAAATAGAAATGACAATTCTCCCACGATTCTGAACTAAATAAAATAATGAGTGACAAAATATTAATGGCTGCAGTCTATTTAAAAGTGTTTAATTAATTTGAACGAATTACCAAACATTTTAATAAATGTGTATTTAATATATAATATATTTAATACACCAATTTTTAATATTAAAATAAAAAAAGTATTTATATCCGAGCTGTAAACTTTCATACCAGTATTTCTGAGATAACAGGAATGACTGTAAGACAGAAATAATACTGTGTAGTTCAAAAGATGGCAAATCATTGTCATTTAGAAATTTGATCAATTGCGTGGGCGTCTGAATCGAGATCTCAATCTTTTAATGATTGATCGTGCACCTCCGCGCACCTGTTATGCTGTTTGCAGCATATTAAATACTTAAACTTCCTAAATGGTCATGTAAAACACCCTTTTTACCTTGTCCAAAACAGCTCTGTTCACAGTGACATGTTTCAGTGTCCTTTAAGTGCTAATGAGCTCTGCTCACCCCTCTCTTCCAATTTATTATTTTTTGTGTGTGTGTGTGTGTGTGTGTATTTGGTGTGGATTACCATTAAAAAACAAACAAAAAAAAAACTAATCAACTGTAGGGCTAAAAAAAAAAGGTCGATTGATATCGATTCTCAAAAGCAGCGAATTGATCTTTTACGGTATTTATTTCTGCAAACAAGATCTGATTATTGTGAATCTTATCATTGGTCTTCTCCACTCCTCTTATTTACCTTGCGCGAATACAACAGAAAGCCCATCATTCATTCAGTGCTTATGGCGGAGATACTGTTGACAAGAACAAAGCAATTTGCATGATTTGCAATGCTCAGGTAAAATGCTATAGTAATACTACAAATCTGCAAAAGCATTTGACATCACACGTAAAGGCGCCATGATTTCCGCAATGAATGAATGAATGGCGGATGGCGCGACGTTTTGTTTACTACACTAAAGTGTGGAAGACGTTCACGGTGTTTTCAGCTTCTGCCGTCTCTCTATATGACGATATGAACACGCAATATTATCTCCAGCGGCTCTGAGAGTCAATTCATTAGCATTTTACCGTTTCATTTGAGAAAACTAGCATCATATCACATACACAGCAGCTGCAAGTTCTTCACGGCAACCTGTCAAAATAAAAGTTTAGTTTAACATTAAAAAACTGTCAGAAATGTATTACTATTTAGCGGTCTTGAGACTTAATGTAACAACAATGCTGCTGCTACTACTACTAATACATATTAATAAATATTTATTGTTAAATGAGTAATCACATTTTTACAGTAAACATAATTTTTACAGTAAACCTCTGTTGTCCCGCACTTTGTTTGCCAAAAAATAATGAAATCATTTGATCAGGATAAATTAAATTAATGTTTTATGCCTCCATCTGATTACCATAAAAATTAAGATGTGCATTTCATAGGGCCTTGGTATTGTTTAAAAAAAGGACCCTATACAAAAATGAATAGGATTAAAATACAGGCCTGTGGCTCTTAATTTTTTTTATTAATTCATCATTTGTAAACTGTTAACTGTTTATTGTTTTTAGAAATATCAATAGCATTTGTATTAATACCATATTCGCTGAATGTAATCCAAAAAAATTTGAGAATCGAATCAAGTCGAGAGCTTGCGAATCGAAATCGAACAGGGACATCTAAATCGATACCCAGCCCTAAGGTCCTCAGTGACTCTTATATTGGGAGAAAATGAAGATTCTTATGTTCACATTTGCGTCGGCATTGCTTACGAGACGTTGTCACTACAGCTGCTTGAGCGCAGAGAAAATGGCGGACAGCGTACAACTGGCTTAGGGTGGAAATATGCTAATATGGGACAGTCTGTCAGCGTTCGTTGGCAGGACCAGAAAATCCAAACGGCTTGATAAATGAGACTTAAGGTTTTTTGGGGATTTAAAAAAAAAAAGAAGTGATTGGATTTTTATCATTGTAGGGGTGTGTTCACACTGCTAAGACATTCATATGCATCGTGTACACTTTTAATGATTGGAATGAGCTGCACACATTTTAGTTGGCCGAATGTAATTATTGCTTTTTACGTCACATTTATGGAAAGATCTGATAGCGTGCGAATGACTTTCACGCAAGTTGTAGAAGGACTTTCTGGAGTGTTTTAGAGCCTACAGAATTTGGGGTCAAGCCATTACCCTCCTTAATGTGCTGTGAGATTGCATGCTAATTGATGCTGCACGCTAATTGATATTAGCTCTCGCCATATCTGTTTTACACATTTGCGCACAACACAAAGGTGTCTTTTACAGCCACGTTTCGGATAAATCTCTCTCGCACATCTTGGAATAATCGGCCGTATCTGTGCTACATTACCTGCTAGCAGGCGGCTCGCTAGAAGAGGAAAAGGGCTGAGTAAATCAGCCGGAATGGCACAAAACAAAAGGAGCAGGTAACTAGCAGGGGAGCTTTCCAGTCAGAGGTGTTGTTGTGTGATGAAGTGAAGGTTGGTGCGGTGCCCTCTCTCCTCCCCGACTCCCCTGTAGCGTAGCGCCCCACGTCCTGGGGGAAATCTCGGCAGGCTGTCTCCAATAAGAACATGTGCTGAGGGAAAACTCCGATAAACAATCCAGATCCTCCCTTGCTCTGTCTTTTCGCTGCACTTTGGGCGCCAGGTAACCTTCTGCCAGGAGCTGAGTGGCAGGTAGAGATGTTTCTCTCTATTTTAAGCAGCGTCTAACAAGCCTCGTCAGACAGACTGCAGGGGCCTTATACTCACTGCTGGCATAACTCAAACAGAGAAGCCAGCAGGCTCACCGTCAGCCAAGCACCACCTGCTGCCCGGCACCTCCGCAGAGCTCTGTAGAAACCCGCACGTATGTACACACACACACACGCAAGCACCCACCTCTCGAAAGTCCGCCGATCGATATGAACCCCCCAGTCGGAGTGCGGCTCCGCAGGGAGGATGCGTTCTGAGATGAGAAGGTTAATTTGGGGCCGGCGGCCTCAATCACTGCAGACTCCGAGTAAATATGCTCCTCAGATGAATAATGCAGATTCGACCGCAGCTGAAATCTCAAGTGGAGGGATTTGTGATGTGCTCAGGGTGTAAGAAATAGCGGTCGATGAAGGGGAGATGAGTCTGCGGTTTGAGTTGCACGGCGTTTTTGTCACGCCGCGACTCTGTGGCGTGGCAAATGATGTCTGTGCTCGAGAGGATAACTCGGCAAATGAAGACAGTGCTTGTGCTTCTGAGGGTTCGTGGAAAAGATCTGAGAATTTGACGGCGGAGCGCTTCTCGTTGAAAAAAAAAATTAGTGCGTGACGAAAGAAGAAACCAGAAATTCTTTTGGGCTAAAATTAGCACTGTATGCCGCCTAGTAAACAAAAAGTTTTCCTGAGTTAAGTAAAGACTGAATTTCTTCAGAAAACATTATTTAATGTATTCTTAAGGGAGCATTCCTGCAGCAGGTGGCAGCGTGGGCACTTGTTGAAAATGTCAGCTGCACCTTTAAGAGGAGCTCAGGGGGCAAAGGGAGGGCCGGGCTGTCAAGTTGATGACTGCTTGAGACAATACAGTCTACACCGGGCTTGTTATAAAAGTACAACGCACAGGTATGAGCGCAGAGCGACTTGATAGAGATGTGTTGGAGGAAGAAAATCAGGCTGTAAATATGTTCAGATCTGTTACCTGCCAGTACAGCTGTGGGGGTGTACTTTAATTAGGGACTGATCCATGTGATGTTTGCAGTTCAGTGAACACTGAGCTATCTGTGATAAGTTGTAGACATGCTCTGGTTTATGGTATAATCATCCTTGGATGCTTAGAAAGGCTTGATCCGTAAGCTCAGGGATCAAAGAAGCTCGCTTAGCTAGCGTACTCTCCGAATCGATCTCTGCTTATTTAATACCGTGTAACTTGGGGTAAGTTATGCTGAAATTGATTAAAAAGGGCAAAAAATAAAAACAGGCCATATGCTGTAGGCAGCTGTCCAAAAAAACTATAATAATAACAGCTTCTCTTTTCGTTGAGTAGCTTATGTAGGCTTTGACTCCAAATCTAGGTTGCGATTTTCACTGGCAGGGGTTGGAGCGAGTTCACGTACGCGACGGGGAGTGTCAGAGGACAGGGAGCGAATGTTGCACTCTCACATGACGCCAGGCAGCCGGGGCACCAGGGGCCGGAGAATTGTCAGTCGGTGTCTGGGAGGTGTGACTCGTGTGACATTCACGTCCTCCGCAATTATCACTGCTATGATGTGTGAGCATTAATGATGTATGAACGTTCAGTGGGAGGTTGGAGAGAGGCAGGGAGTCAGGAATTTCAAGACCTTGTTATCTGGAGGAAATGAATCGGGTAAACCTAGCCTGCTTTGTTGTACTTGAGCATGCAACCTGCTTAGAAAGTTTAAAGGCAACCTAAAAATCAAAGTCTCCCCATTTGCTTAAAGGATTAGTTCACTTCCAGAATAAAAATTAGCTGATAATTCACTCACCCCCATGTCATCCAAGATGCTGATGTCTTTCTTTCTTGAGTTTTTTGAGGAAAACATTCTGTATGGATTTTTCTCCATATAGTCGACTTTATATAGTTCTCCATGTAGCAGTTTCAGTACAGCTTCAAAGGGCTCTAAACGATCCCAGCCAAGGAATAAGGGTCTTATCAAGTGAAACGATTGGTTATTTTTTAAAACAAAAACCATTTATATGCTTTTTAATTTCAAATGCTTATCTTGTCTAGCTCTGCGATGTGCATGCGTACTCTGTGCACACAGTTAGGGTGGGGTGAAAAAACTCCCATCTCATTTTTTCCTTCAACTTCTGCTTTACTTTTTTTTTTGTAAAGGGCATTTGACCTTCCTTGCACGTTCACTTTGTAAATACTGGGACGTACTTCGGCGACCATGTCAGGCGATTTTGAAGTTGGAGGAGAAAATTAGATACCCTAACTGTTTTGAACCGGAGTACACAAAGTGCATATACGCATCGCAGAGCTAGACAAGGTGAGCATTTAAGGTTAAAAAGTATATATATATATATATTTTTTTTTAAGAAAATAAACTATCGTTTCACTAGACAAGATCCTTATTCCTCAGCTGGGATCTTGTAAAGCCCTTTAAAGCCCCTTTAAATCCGTTGGCCACCATATGGAGAAAAATCCTGGAATGTTTTCCTTAAAAAATTAATTTCTTTGCTCAAGAAAGAAAGACATGAACAGCTTGGATGGCATGGGGGTGAGTAAATTATCAAGAAATTTTTATTCTTGAAATGAACTTATCCTTTAATGCACATTTCCAAAGTAAATGTCTTGCATTCAAATTTAACAGTTTGCTTTACCTCAGAATTCAGGATAGAGCAATATCATTTTCATTTTCTCTGATACCAAGTATTATTAAAGCTAATACTGCACTGACACAAAGTAATTTCTGAGGATAAAATATAACATTTAAAGAGTCATTTCTAATTGTTAATTAAATAAACACAAATTAGTAACTTATTTTTCCCCATATATTAACAACAATTATAAAACAAGATCAATCATTTAGCTACTTCTATATAATTATATCCTGTTATTAATCTATATTAGCCATAATAAATGTAACATTTAGCTTAGTCGTTATTTAAATGGATTAAATATTTTAATATTACGCTGCTTTCTCTGACAGATTTTGACATTGCTTTTAGAGTTTTTCACATCAAAAGCATTCGTATTTGAAATCGTAGTCATTTTAAAAACGTTATCAATATTTGTGCGATTACGTGAGAATCAGTCCTCTCAGTGACAAATCTGTATCTGAAATGCCAATATTTTAAGACTGATCCACCCATCCATACTCTGGAGTGACATCTCTTTTCAGATGGTGTCAGTGCAGACAAAGTGATGATGTTAGGAGCAAGTTCACCCACAAATGACAAAATGTAAAGATTTTGAATGCATTTTACACAGAAAGATATTTTGAAGACCTCTTTGACTTTCAACAGCGTTAGATCCAGTTCTATTGTTACATGTGTTATGCTGTTTCACCTGGAAATATGTCACGTTACAGAAATAAAATGGGTTGCAATTGATGTTGAATGTTGACTTTAAAGTGAGATAAATAAAGAGAATACTGTGTAAAGAAGAACTGCTCAGGTAAGCTGAGGTGTTTGGCTTTGTCTATATCCTGGCTGTTGGAGAAAACAACATAAGCCAATGGTTAAATATTCACCCTCTTTTCCAGAAACCAGATAAAATGAATCACAATTAAGCCGTTTGAAAAGAAAACTTGACCTAACAAGCCTGGATTGCGGCCTCTTTACCGAAACAGACAAGATGTCTGATTATCACTAATTAAAAATGATTAAGCACCTACTTACCTGCATCGATAACCATTGATTGAGAGGAATGCTGATGCAGGGAACGTTCTGGAAGAATTCCAAAACACTTTCAAATTTCTACTCTCAAATCAGAGCGGATGCTCATTGACCAAACAACTAATCATTAAAGTCCTTTGCTTCATCCTCTCCTACAGAAAGCTCACGGCTTCATCTGCTTCCTCAGCTGCTCGCAGGTTGCCATTAATTGAAAGCAGAGGGAAGTGTGACGGTAGTCTATTTTAGTCTTCCAGCATGCTGAAAAAAGTCATTTGTCATATTTTATAATGCACTGAGATTGGCAAAAACTGCAGGCCTTAGCATATAAGTCAAGAGACATCTGGTTTATAACTTGGAAAGTTTCATTTTAAAGCCTGAATAGCAGCACTTCATTTATATGCTGGGTGTTTGTGGGCTCTGAATTCAAACGCAACTTATGATGACTTTATTTTCACCCTGTGATAAGAGGTTCATGAGTCATGACACAGCATTACATATTTTTAAACCGATAGTTCACCTAAAAATGAAAATTACCCCATGATTTACCATCCTAGGTGTAAATGGCTTTCTTCTTTCAGACAAATACAGTCAGAGTTGTATTAAAAAATGTCCTGTCTCTTTCAAGTTTTATAATAGCAGTGAATTAGTGATAATTAGTGTCCCAAAAAAGTGCATCCATCCATTATAAAAACTCCACATGGCTCCAGGGGGTTAATAAAGGCCTTCTGAAGTCAATCGATGCATGAAAGCAAATTATCCATATTTAACACTATAAATCATTATCTCTAGCTTTTGCTAAGAGTGGTGTTCTGGTGAAACAAGAGGAGAACAAAACAAAACACAGGTCACAAATTAAAAGTACAAAACAAGGATTTGCAAAGAAAAATGTTGAAGGTTTTCGATATAAGCCAAGAGGAGACTGGTTTTCTTTTGCTGTAAACAGAACTTGGTTCTCTCGAGACTAGCATATTCTCACCAGAGCGTACGCTACGCCTACATCCTACGTCATCCGCTGGAACGCCACTCTCTCGTGAACGTGCGTACAATAGTTAGCGGAAGCTAGAGATTACAGTTTAAAAAGTTTTAAATATGTAGGGTAAAACGGGGCAAAAGGCGCCCCGGGGTAAAAGGCACCTTTGATATTATTTTCCTCTAAACCACTAGATGGCCGAAAAGTCGCATAACAATTTTGAAAACATCCGCTTTTCAACATACACGTGCAAAATTGTCTGATCCTTGACGCGATGCTTACTTGATCTAATATTTGATGTTTTTTAAAAATGTTGTGGATTTAAATAACAAATGAGAATCGCTAAAATTATTCGATATATCTTGAGACAAAGGTCTTCTTAATGATTTTCAGGTTTGTTTAAGATCATTAAAAGAGCAGTTTTTAAATAATGAAAGAGCATGTAAAAGTATGGTATTTGGGGTAAAAGCGCCCCTGCAGTTGGGGCTAAAAGGCACAATAATCAACATGATAATTAATAGAAGTCTGACTTTAGATTCAGATGGTAAATATATTATGTTGGGTGTCCATATTAGAGATAATCACTGTGTTTAGAATGAAACCATCATATTTAAAAACATGCAATAATCGTATCATATAATAAAATATAATTTGTTGTTACTGCTGTAAATCTATATTTAATTATTATGAGATCTTCTTCAATGCTTTCAGAATCTTTACATTTTAAAATAATTTTGTTTCTGTATTTTAAAATATGTTTTATATTACCATAATTTCATGACAGCATATTTACTGAACAAGAAATAATTATGTTATTTATCAAAACAAGCAGAAAATAGTACAACCTTTGCTAAAGTGTTTGTTTTGAACAAGTATTATCTTATACATTATTAAAAAAACAACAACAAAAAAACAACAACAAACAAACAAAAAAACCCCACTATTTTAGCTAAAGTATTTGTATCAGTACTGTGTGCCCTTTACCCCATGCTGGTGAGCCTTTTACCTCAAGGCCCCCCTTGCCACCACATACATGTATGAGATTTTTAAACAAAATAAATGACTTGTATGATTTATTTTCACACAAAATGTGTTGCCCCATAAATTTTCAATACAAACGTACGTATTTTTCTGCAATCATACACTTTGGGCACAGTGAAAAGCACCTTTTTTTTTTCTTAGGGGGTACCTTTAGCCCTGTCGTACCCTATACGTTTGCTTCAGAAGGCATTTATTAACCCCCCGGAGCTGTGTGGAGTACTTTTTATGATGGATTTATGCACTTTTATTTGACTTCAAAATCTTAATCCCCTTTCACTGCCATTATAAAGCTTGGAAGAGCCAGGATATTTTTTAATATAACTTAGACTGCATTTGTCTGAAAGAAGAAAGTCTTCTAGGGTTGCTTGAGGGTGAGTAAATCATGGGGTAATTTTAATTTTTGAATGAACTAGCCCTTTAAAAAATTTTAAATTTCTCTTATCAGTTACTCACCTTCATCTTGATCCAAACCTGTATACAGGTAGTCATAACATAAAAGGGGAAATTTTAAAGCATGTTCTAGTTGTTTTTTTTTAAATGTTGACTGATAATCTTTCCCTTCGTTTTGATGTTATCTCTGACAAGACTGGATCGTTGAGTCAGTGAGTTAAACTGGAGCACTAGATTAGTGAATGAATCATTCAGACACTTTTGTGAATCGATGAAATAACTGAAAAAATTAAATAACTGACTCAGATGAATGATTCGTTCACCAATCAGACATGACTACTACTTATTAACACTAAGGAGAGCAAGGGGCAGATGTCAAGATTTCAGTGATTAATGACTTTGCTGCTCACACAAAGCTATCATATGACTTAAGAAGACTTCTTTAAATTAATCACAGGCAACAAATGAAACCCTTAGTAATTGAAAACAGTTTAAAAAAAATTTAACATGATTTTAAGTGCTAGTTACTCCATTCTATTTTATCTTCCCAACTTCACCTCTGACACGGATGCTTGAAATATGAAAAAAAAATATGAATATTTCATAGATTTGCTTTCTAACTCGTGCACTTCTGTGTACTTGCTGTACAAAGTGAATACAAGGCTGTAAGAAAAGCCGCCGTCTAACGGCAACCTTTGCGCTGAAGGGAATTGTTGTTTTTTGCATTGGGTTAAGAGTCCTTTCAACTACTGTTTCCTCCAGAACTCATATCCATAATTAATAAAGGCTGAAGGTAAAAGAGCATTAGTATAGTGGGAGAGTCTTGGCTCAAGCATCAAATATTTGATCATTGCTTCTGATTAATAACGGCCCTGGTAAATTTCTACTTAGCACAAATGTATTAATTATGATGTGATGAAGACAGCTCCCTCATGGAAATGTGCAAGGAATGTACTTGTGTCAATTAATTTGTCTTGTCAAATTAAGATTCTTCTCTGGAGGATGTGTTTATGAAAGGCCACAGTGGAAATAGTCTGGGTAGACCTAAAGAGGTTTATTTCGCTGATCTATAAAGTACACAGGCAGCATCTTCGTCATGTGTTCAAGCAGGTGTAGTAACCATGGTAACTGCAGAAACAGGATGCTGTGTACAGTGCATTAGAGATGATAGCTCAAGGTGCTGGGATTATGACTTACAGGCACACACATCTATCTATCTATCTATCTATCTATCTATCTATCTATCTATCTATCTATCTATCTATCTATCTATCTACCAGTTCTATCGTTCTATCATTCTGTTGTTCAGTCTAACATGTTTTTTAGCTATCATTTGTTTTGTCTTTCTATATATTATATATATTGTTCTGTTGTTCTATCTGTTGTCCTGTCATTCTATATATCATGCGATTGTTCTGTCGTTCTATCTGTGATTCTGTTGTTCTATTTATTGTTCTGTCATTCTATCTGTTATTCTCTCATTCTACAGTTGAGGCCAAAAGTTTACATACACCTTGGCGAATCTGCAAAATGTTAATTATTTTACTAAAGTAAGAGCGATCATACAAAATGCATGTTATTTTTTTTTATTTAGTACTGACCTGAATAAGATATTTCACATAAAATATGTTTACATACAGTACACAAGAGAAAATAATAGTTGAATTTATAAAAATGACCCTGTTCAAAAGTTTACATACACTTGATACTTAATACTGTGTTGTTACCTGAATGATACACAGCTGTGTTTTTTTGTTAAGTGAAAATTGTTCATGAGTTCCTTGTTTGTCCTGAACAGTTAAACTAGCTGCTGTTCTTCAGACAAATCTTTCAGGTCCCACAAATTCTTTGGTTTTTCAGCATTTTTGTGTATTTGTACCCTTTCCAATAATGGCTGTATGATTTTGAGATCCATCTTTTCACACCAAGGACAGCTGAGGGACTCATATGTAACTACAGTATTGAAGAAGGTTCAAACGCTCACTGCTGCTCCAGAAGGAAAAACGATGCATTAGGGGTGTAAAAACTTTTGAACAGAATGAAAATGTGTAAATTTTTCTTATTTTGCCTAAATATCATATCTTTCTTTCATGTAGTACTGCCCTTCAGAAGTTACAGAAGATACGTACATGTTTCCCAGAAGACAAAATAAGTTAAATTTACCCTGATCTTCAGATTCAGAAAGTTTTCACCCCTTAATGCATTGTGTTTCCTTCTGAAGCGGCAGTTTAACTGTTCAGGACAAACAAGGGACTCATGAACAACTATCACTAAATACAAAACAAAAAACATAAACACAGCTGTGAATCATTCTGGTAACAAGTATTAAGAATCAAGTGTATGTAAACTTTTGAACAGGGTCATTTCAAATTCAACTATTGCTTTGTCTTGTGGACTATATGCAAACATTTTTATGTGAAATATCTTATTTAGGTCAGTACTAAATATAAAATATGATCCCTTTTATTTTGGTAAAATAATATTTTGCAGATTCTGCAAGGGGTATGTAAACTTTTGACCTCAACTGTATATATTATGCTATTGCTCCGTCGTTCTATCTCGCTCTGTCGTTCTATCTATTATTTTGTCATTCTATATATCAAACTATTGTTCTTTTGTTCTGTCATTCTATGTATCATGCTATCGTTGTGTTGTTCTATCGTTCTGCTGTTCTCTCTCGTTCTGTTGTTCTATCTGTTGTTCTGCCATGTTATATCTTGCTATTTTTCTTTTGTTCTTTCTATCATTCTGTTGTTCTGTCTATCGTTCTGTTGTTCTATCTTGTTCTGTCGTTCTATCATTTTGTCATTCTATACATATCATATCGTCCTTTTGTTCTGTCATTCTATGTATCGTGCTATCGTTCTGTCGTTTTATCTATTATTCTGTCATTCTATATATTATGCTATTGTTCTTTTGTTGTTATTCTGTATATCATGCTATCGTTTTGTCATGCTATCTTGTCTTCTGAGGCTTTTTTTTTAATATTTTTGCAATAATTGCAAATATTTGTAACAATTTCAAATAGTCTTGTATATTGCAAAATAATATTATTGAAGTTTAAGGGGCCAGAGATCTTTAAACACACTGAGAACCCCTTAAAATATGCGTTTAGTTTCTCTGAATCAGAGCATTGTGGAGGCGGACTTATCTGTCACAGGATAAAGTGTGTGGTTGCTTTTTTTTTTTTGCCTTTCTAGGACAGGATGGTGCTCATGAAAACACAAAAATGCTACTCCTGATGCTGCCAAACTTGAACCATTTGGTGCTGTTTTCACAAAAATAAAGAAAGGAGTTAAAAGAGAGTGTGTGTCATCCAAGATATTCATGTCTTTCTTTCTGCAGTAGTAAATAAATTGTTTGTTAAAGAAAACATTTCAGGATTTTTTTATTTTTTTATTTTCACAATTGCCCTACATCACTGCAGAAGTACCGACCCAGTGTTTACAATGTTTTGTTTATTTGTGAGGAGTCTGAAACCAGTTTGTGATCTCATAGAGCTGATTTTTTCAGAGCACTGTTTGTGAAGTGAAAATGTAGAGCCATTACGTTCTAACTTGTGACATTATGGTAAATTCAGTTATGATTATTGTATTCAACATGTTTTAAGAGGATTACCAAAAGTCTCTGTGTGTTTGTGTTCGCTTAAGCTTTCTTTGTGCACCTCAGAGTCGACCGCAGAGAAACGAGCCCAGACGAGTCTCTCTAATGCAAAGCGTAATTACTACAGTCTTCCTCTTGCTTACAGCTTGAGGAAAATGGAGGAATGGATAGACAAATGGTGTAATTAGAGGATTAGGAGGTCTTGGGTAATAGGGCAATAGCAGTACCCACAGCTAATTATCCTGTTTCCAATTTCCTGTTTTATTAGTCCTGGTGTGCGAATGTGTGTGTGCAATGGAACTGGCACACTACACTATTTTTAGGACAAACAAAGCAAGTATAAAACATCCCGGCACATGAGGTTTGATTATTTACTGTAATAAACACTCTATCGGAAGAAAATAATGCTTTCATTTTTGCCTTTGGCATGATGTGCATGGCCGGTAGCATTGCACGGAGAAACACTCATTACGACATAATGTCACAACAATTTGTCTGTACGTTCAACGCTTTAGTTTTTTTCTACATCAACTGCTGAAACAAAACAGAACTGAGAGAAAAGAGAGAGATGCTACATGAAGATGACGGTTGATTTTAAAGCACACTTCGTTATTATTTTACTGAAATTGGCACTTTTTATTCTGTCTGTATTGTAATTCTCCCTAGGAGGTATAAAAATATATATCCAGCCAACTCAATATTGAGCATTGCCCCTAAATCACAGTCCTCTCACCTTTTAATTTTTTCCAGTTAACTTTCTCACCTGGAGACAATCCCTCGGAGAGAGAAACCTCATTCTGTCTGTCATATTTACTCTTCTTTCTCTTGTAAGATGAGCTTCACGCCGCCGTGGCTCACCTCTGCTGAACCGGAGCCACGCGAGCAGCACTGATGTAGCTTTCCATCACCCGTCACAGCCTGTGCAAAAAAAAGCAAGTGAGAGAGAGAGGAAAATTAATTAAATTGTGCGGGGACAAAGGCCCAGGACATAAAGGTCTGCTGTTAGCATTTTTCTAGCCCATTGATTCCTTGTTACAACTGCACATTATGGCTCCCAGAATCCTCATAAATCAATTTGCACCCCATTGTCCTTTTGAGAGAGCTCTCCCTAACGCAGCACACTGCACTGCGGAGGTGACCATAATCTATTGTTTGAGTTTAAGAACTCTCAGCCGACACAAGACCCCGAGCCTCCGGAGGGCAACTAAATGAATCGCCGGGCCTGGAGATTTTTCTAAGTTTGGCGAGCTCGCTCTGACACGTGGGAAGAGAACTGCGGATCTCCGGGAATCCGAAACATATGGGAGCTGTGTATTCCGCTCTATCTACCTTGACCCACATATAAGCGAGTGCATTGTCCGTATTCGCTTGTTTATCAGATGCTTTGTTCTCCGCCAGATGTGCCCGCCGCGCAACTGGGGAAAAGAATTCAAATTAGAGTGTGCGTGTGAATATTCAGGTAACTAAATGTGCTTTTATGAGTCTGAAATGATACTTGAGCTCCGGTCCAAACATGCTTGTCTGCTTCCTACACTTCCTACAGCTTTTTTAGATTTGATTTAAATGTTTCTTTATCTTCATGTCTGCATATCAAATCTGCTCTTGTGCTAATTTAGTTTATACTTTAACTTGGCATTGTGTACTATGAATAGTGTTGGCTCTTTTGCTTGTGTTGTTCCAAGTCACTTTGCATAAAAGCATCCGTTAGATGAGTAAATGTTAATTTTAAAAGTGACTAATTTGTAAGGCTCTAGGCAGCAATTCCACACAAACAGTTTGAAGTGCATGTTAAACATGATTCTAATAGAACAGCAGTTTCTTTCTTTTTTTTTTTTTTGAGGGGGGGTGGTGAATATTGGATTTTTTTTTTCAGTCAAATAATGAAATGTGAATTTATTGTTGCCTTGTCCGCCACAGCTACACTCTTAAAAATAAAGGTGCTCCACGATGCCATAGAAGAACCTTTTGTGTCTAAATGGTTCCATAAAGAACCTTACACATCTGAGAAACCTTTCTGTTTCACAAAAGGTTCTTTGTTGTGAAAGAAGATTCTTTAGATTATAAAAAGGTAGGAAAGACATGGTTCTTTAAAGAACCTTTGACTGAATGGTTTTTTGTGGAACCAAAAATGGTTCTTCTATGGCATCGCCATAAAGCACCAATGGATCTTTTAAAGCACCATTATTTTTAAGAGTGTAGGTGCAGTATTACTATACTATTAGGTAGTTATTATTATTATTATTAGTTATTTGAATTGACCATACATAATGTCTGTGAAATATGTAGTAGAAAACCCATGCAAGACTTACGTTATTTTAAAAAAGCACATTGTTAAACTTTTATACATATTTTGGACTGTGGGGTCGCCATTATTTAGAGCTACCTCACAATACACTCGTATTAATAGGAAGACTGGATATAATGATTAAATGTTTATATAGCTGCACAGTGACAAGCCTCAGTAAAAAATGAGTAAGTTATGCAGTAAATTACAGATACCTGAAGCAGCTGCTTTTTTATCGCTGGTTGGCCAGTTTACATGTTGCTCAGAAGTATGAGCCTCAGTGGGCGCTTGACAACGTATTAGTAGATGCCAGTGAATGTGCAGAGAGCGAATATGTGGTTCTAGAAATTATTTTAATGCACATGAAAATTCAGTGATGGTGCTTACCGGGCATAGTATTAAAACTTACGGGGCTTTACTAAAAACACCCTTAGTCCACCCCAAGCGCCGCCACTGAGCGTAGGCTTAAAGGGGTTATCGGATGCTAAGTTCACCCTTACATGCTGTTTGAACATTAATGTGTGTTAGCAGTGTATGTACAAATCTACCCTATAATGATAAAAATCCATGCAGTGGTATTTATTAATCTGTAAAAATAATATCCCCTTTTTCAAATCGAGCCATTCTCAGATGCCTGTCGTTGTTGCATCACACCCACAGAGGCCGCTCCCATGATAGTTGACTGACATTAGCTTCTTACCTAAGATCAGTTGTACTAGTCCAACCGCCATGTTTTGATGCCGGAGCAGGGATGCAAGTTAGACAAGAATTGAGCAATTGAGGTGTTGTGTTGCTGGATGTAATAATGAACATAGTGGTCGTCATTTACTCCCGACATCTGAGCTGCTGAAGATGCAGTGAATTACGTTTATTTGTGAAGGGAATGTGTCTCCCGATCTACATATATCCGTGTATGTTTGCGCGAATCGTTCGTGATCCAGCTTCACTTACAGCAGAAGTGAGTATAAGGGGTTTTTTTATGAATCTTTGCGATCGCCTTTTCTAATAATGTGCTAGTTAGCAAGTTTAGCGGCTAAACACGGTTAAAGTAAACAAGCTGGTCAATCCACAGAGAGAAGAGAGGGGCGGGGTGAGCAGAGCTCATTTGCATTTAAAGCAGCCTCGACCACAATGGGATTATTTTTGCAGAGCTGATTTTGGCAAGGTAAAAAGGGTGTTGTTTTACACAACCATTAAGAATTTTTAACCAAAGTATATTATAGACTTTTCATTAAGACCCTAAAGAATCATATCAACTTGTGGAAAATGGGCATCCGATGACCCTTTTATCCCAAATGCTGCAGCATCGATTTTCCCCACAAGGAGTGTAAACGCTCCCGTAAATTGAGTGAAACCCATGCTGAGAAACTTCTTCAGTGGCTGCGGCGACATAAGCGTCGACATGTTTACATCCTGTCAGGATGACATCTAGCGTTTCTTGTCTCTGCCGTTTGTAAGCTTTTTCAGTAGCTGTGGTCTACTAAAAGCCTCAAAGACTTTAGGAGTGAAGTGGAGAGAAGAAAGATGCAGGTTTTATTTGTCCGCAGGTATCTTCCCATTATTTTCTTCTCATCTTATCACTAGGAAAAGCAGGAAAGACTTACATCACTTTTGTTGTTGCCCTTTCCTGAAAATTACAACCAAAAGCCACACAATGTGCATTGCATCATTATTTTTTTTTTCCGAGTTGTGTTGCAGTAAAAATAGCAACAGTTAAAGCCAGTAGCTCACAGAATGCAACCATTTCACATCCTCAAAATAATGGCGCCCCCCTTAGTTTTGCACACAAAGCCAGAGCTTTTCCTATTCCATCTTTTTTTACGTTCTAAAAACCACAATGTCGTCTCAAGCAATATCTGCTTGAACACGAAACCACTGAAACTGACTCAAAACGATGTAGTATACATGCCAGACCAGTATGTGGTGCTGTCATTCTGCCACAGAGATGCACTAAAAATACTTAATAAAAAATAAATAAAAATGGAGAAGACTTGGGGCAGGTGCACAAACCTTGTGCGCTGTATACAGACCCAACACAACAAGAAGATAAACCCGGAATAATACATTTAATACACCATTTATTAATCTGGGTTAATGTTATTTAATAAAACTATAGTTGTTTATTGTTGCTATTATGTGACATAGCAGTGTCTGACTGGGGTCGAAACGTGGGGTGATGACATCATTGTTTCACAAAATATACAGATTGCCTGTACACATGAAAACGCAAGGGTGTCATTTGCAGATTTATCCACTGTTTCAGGCTCCCAAAATGCTGGATCCATCTGGATGAAACGCCTATACAAAAATTTTATGTATACAGCTAAACACGTCTCCATGTGAATGGGACCTAAAATCTATTTCTTTATTTAATTTTTAAAGAACTTTATAACTTCATATCTTTAGATTTTATTTTGATGGTCCCCTTAAAAACATTGACTATAAGTATCTTTGCAACTACATATCAGCTAACTCTTATTAGAGTATTAGGAAACTGTTTAGGCTTAGTAGAGTAAGTTACCATGCACTTGGAAAGTTACATAGAGTAAACAGGGGGACCATCAATATAAAGTGTTCAGCTAGTCTGCTAATACTAATGAATGATAGTTGACATGTAGTTGCTTATAGTAAACAGACTATCTAAGGGGACCGACAAAATGAAGTGTTACAAAAAATCAGTAGCAAAATCATACTTTTCTACCAGGAAATGATTTGTTAGGTTTACTGACATTTCCTTCAACGCTAAAACACAACACAATGCAATAGTGTAATTCAAAAGTACAGATAAAATGATGAAAGTAAAAATAAATGAATGTGTTTATAAATAATAAACAACATATTTAATCATTTCGGGTTTAGTTACTGATAACAACACTGGCTAGACTTTGTGCTTTCTAAGATTGTCTTTTCTGTAAAGGATACATTTCATACTTTAGAAATTGGTATCTGGCTTTCAGAACAGCTTTAATGTTGAAGTGTGTTAGAAATGCTGTCTAGGCAGCTGACTACAGAGCTTACAGTAGATGTAGGTACTAGCATTGTAATCACGTCTTCTCTTATTCTGCAGCTGAAAAGATTCCCCCCTATGGAAATTTCTGCTGCTGCCATATGTAACTAACCATGTCACTAATGAAATAGGGGCTATTGAATAAAATCATCCATCACTTCTATTCCTTTCTCTCCCCGCTCTCTTTATCACTATCATCATTTCAGAAACAGTACAATCAACATATTTGATTTTGAACATCCCTGACACTAAACTGCTTCGACATGCTCTTAAGTTAACAGAGGAAATGGCTGTTTAATCAAGTGTTTTTACATGCACTGTGCTGCTGGCTACATTTAACTCTCCTGTAATGCTCTTTTAACAGTCAGAGTCGGGTCCAAAATCATTTAGTCAAACATTTCCTGTTTTACAGTACATTTTGAACTCTGTAGCTTTAAAAAAAAAAAAAAAAATGTGGGAATTTAATCGTTTCTCTAAAGGAGTAGAAATGTGCTCTGGTCATGATTATTTGATTACTTGGCCACTCCAGTTGTAACTTATGATATTGTAATAAAGTAAAACAAATCTGATAATATTTAATATTTTATCTAGTATATTACAATATATTTGATGGGGGCATGAAATTGTGCTGCACAGCAGGAATAACCCAGCCTCACTCCCAGGCCCCTTGACCGCACTTCAAAATTCCTGATCCAGAGGAATTAAATGTGCGCTTGTGCACAGCTGCATGTGCCGTCCCCGAATCACAGAGCGTGTCATCAAAAGGTCAGCATCTCTCAGGAGCGGGTCAGTTGCAGATTGTGTTCCAAGTGCAGTAAATTGCATTGAGAGAAAGACAAGAGACACAATTATCTCATGAGAGTTATTGAGTTCTGTCTGTAAGAGCTGGATTTTAGGGGGTGTGAATTATGCATGCACTTTGACTGGAAAATGTGAAATTATTTCACCTTTTTTTTTTTCTCCTTCATCCTCAAAGTGGAAGTAGGTAATTGGTGCAAAGCATCTGATGATGAACTTTTTTTTTTTTTTAAGAGCAGCGAACTTGTTAATTACAGAGCCGGCAGTTAATCACTTTAAGAGTGTTTCTTCAATGTCTGGCCCTGTTGTGACCCTGGGTTACTCTCACACACTTCCTAGTTTATTTACCTACTTTAAAACCGTGTACAAACAGGAATCAGAAATGATTCTGCAGTTTTCCTGTTTGTGTGCTGAAGTGGAAATTTTTTGCTCTAAAATCGCAGGTTTTTCTTTATTCGGCTACATTTAATATTTTTGTCTTTCACATAATGTAATTTTGTTTTGCACATAATCATTTTTAAGCATTTGATAGTTTTAAAATTGTAATAGGGTCATTCTTAACTCAACCAGAGGTCCCCAGGTCCCCCAATTTTTGTTAAGATTTTTCTGTAGAAAGACAAACATATATAGTGATGAAAGCCAAAATATTAAATGTCACAGATGTATATTTACTGAATAATAAACTACTTTGTAGAGGGGAGTCAAAATGATGTTTCACCTGAGATTTGGAGCCAAATTAGGGGGTGTGAAAGTGACTTTGGAAAGCTGGCAGCATCGTAATTTTATTTTTATACAGAGATTGGTAGATCTATTAGTAAAATCTGTTGACTGTAGCCATTTTTGTTTCATTATACGTGAACTGACATGTTAAAAATGGCAAAAAGCACTAAAAATGGGTCAAATTCAACAATTTTGAACATGGAGCTGCTTTAAAATCCCCAAATCTAAGGGAATGAACAATATGGTGCCTTGAAAATTAAGATTTTAAAAGGAAAGTTTATTAGGTATAAGAATCTAGAAGGATATTAAAATATCTTGAATACTTTTAGAGTTACAGGCATGCAAACTTTGGAAAAACAGTATTTGTGGCACTCAGGTGCTATGTTCTATACAATTGTGTTTATAGAAAATCACTAGATGCATTTCTAGTTTTAATTTGTTCTTCAGATATTTCTCTTTAAAAGAAAAAAAGCATCAGCTGTATGCAAAATGACACACATTTGGTTCTGACCAGTAAAAAATGTGAATGAATTTACCAGTTTACTCATGAAGACACATTAAGACCTCCATATCTCTAAGATTTAACTACTGAGGGTGTTTAAAATGAAGAAACCATAAGAAAAGTTTGTTAAGAACCAGAATCTAAAAGGATATTAAGATATCGTTAATACTTCTTGAGTTACAGGCATGCAACTTGAGGGAAAAAAAACCCACAAAAAGTGCTTTTTGCCATTTTTGAACTGTCACCGTTGGCATATAATGCAACAAAGATTGCTTAAGTCAACAGATTTTACTAACAGACCTACCAGTGTGTTTGTGAAAATAAAATAATGATGCTGCCAGCTTTCTAAAGTCATTTTTGCACCCCTCTAATTTGGCTCCAAATCTCAGGTGAAAATTGCCATTTTGACCCCCCTCTACAAAATACTGGATTACTCAGTAAATTTACATCTGTGACATTTAATATTTTGGATTTCAACACCATTTGTCTGTCTACAGAAAAAAAAAATGAACAAAATTAAACATTTGAGCTGGGGAAGTTTCAGGAATTTGTTTGATTTGACATGGAATGACTCAGTATTGTTATTTTCTTTTCATTGTGTGAATTTTGAAAGTCTGCAAGGAATGTAACACAGCAATAAAGTACAATAAAAAGTCTTTTAGCAAAAATAAATGATAAATGATGGTTAAAAGTTTCCAAAACAGATTTAAAGTCATTCACATAGCAAAAATGTTGAAGCTGAAATCTGCAAAAACCAAAACGTGGTACACAAATGTACCTGTAGTACCCATTATCTGATAATTTCTCAGCTGTGTTAAGAAGTAAAACTTGAAGATCTCTGACTTGTGTAGCTGTTTATAGTGTAGATGAAAAATTGGGGAACATTGTGCTGGTTTAGACAGTTTTCTGTGTGCAGACCCTGGGGAACGCTATCCAGCTGGCAGGGAAGCAGTTGATGTGTTCATATGTGACGGTGAGGTTACAAAAAAGACTCACCTTCTCTCTCTCTTTCTCTCAACCACCTCCTTTTGCCCATCATCAGCACAACTTTATATGCGCTGCTGTTATATAAAGAACGGAGGAAACGAGCGTTGCTGTAACTCCCATCATTACCCAGTTTAGATTCTGGCCGAGCATATTCCGCTCAGCTTCATCATTACCGTTATTCCGCGGCGAACACGCGGCAGCAAGCTCACCTGTTACCGCCCAGTCGTTCGTGCCACAGTGAAGAGAGTGTCATAGAGAGAGAATTTCAATCGAGGACACGGTGGGACGTCGGGCTAATTTAAACAGTAGGGGAGTTTAAAGCTAGGGATGGGAAAGGACACGAGGTTAACTCCGTAATATGCTGCTGATATTAAGTGCGTCGCACCTCTCGCTGTTACGGTTCCTTGTATTTGGCTTTTGTAAGGGCCTCTCGTTTTTTATTCCCCGCACAGTTTGGGGACATCATCCTTGTCTTGAGGCCCCTCACAATGTGCTCGCTGTCTGCCGCAGCGGCCGTGAGATCAGGAGCCAAGGGCAGCGGCGGTCGCGGAGGCCCCCCTCCCGTCAGCGGTAATGTATTCAGGGCAGAACTTCACGCCTTTCAGGTGCCCAGCACCGCGCCTCGTCAGCACTGTGTAATCAAATCCAATCTGTTATTAAAAGATGCT